>JAMKCH010000416.1:0-116012 GCA_023653785.1 Ophioderma brevispina
ATTGAGTAATAGGATGAATTTCCAGGTAGAACATTTACATCCTGTTAAACTGTCATGAGCGATGGCTGCCAGTTTTGGAGTTGGAGGACGGGTCAAAGGTCAAACATGCGTTCGTTTGTTTGATACCAAGGATTACGATTCTCCACTAAGCACTTTGGTGAAAAAAAGGGGAGGGCAAGTAGTGGTAACAGAAGCAGTAACGTAATCCAAGGTGGTGTTCCTTTTCCCGCAAGGCATTTTTTTGTTGGGTGAAGTTAAATTTAACACCCACTCCAAATTGTGGGGGACAAATGCCCCTAGCAAGACCGAAACTTTTAAAATTTTCTGCGGCATGTGTTCACCTTAGTAAGTAAACATGCCGCACATAAAAAGTGACAAACGTGCTATTTCTGTTACTTTTTATAATATTTTTCTTTTTTTCCTTTGGATTATTACATTTTTGAAACTGAATGAATCGGCAATGTATGTATATATGTATAGCTAAGAACAGCAGTATCATAGATTGTGGAGTTATTGGTAATTTCAAGATCACAATCTGTCCAGAAACATGTGGTGGAATTGGGTTAAGAATGACATTGGCTTATTTTGTGAAACCAATATTAAACGGTACAGCGGCAATTTAAAATAATAACCTTTACATTAGTTGATATACGATAATATCCAAAATGTAAAAGATGAATGTAAGACAAAAAGGTTTAAATGCTCAGGCAGAAATAACCATTACCGTCCTGTTTTCATATTGCCAGATGCTTATCAAAGCTGTATGCCATACGTCGCACTGACGTGGCTTCACACACCTTGCAATATTGAAAACACGCACCTTGGGGCACATTTTCGCAAAGTCCAGATTGGAATTCCCACAATTAATCATCATACATTGTCTTTTACAAAAGTAAGCTCTCCTAAAAGCGCTATAATTAAAGAGTTATCAGAGAGATTTAAGAACATTGGCAAGTGCAACTTTACATACAATCCCAAAATTATGTTCCAAGAGGATTAAAAATCACTCCTACAAATGCACAAGAGCTGCATCAGGGGAGTGATCAATGCAATGTAAAGCTATAGAGGATTGAGCAACTCTTCCTCCCTTAAAATTCTCATGTAAATGCCTGACGTTTCCGTTGTGTCTCTCAGCCAGCCATTTTATAATATTATTATAATCCATGATCCACAAGCAATGAGCACAGTGGGAAAAAGTGGGTAATTGTATCTCATTCCCAGGAAACTTAGACTACTCGCGGAAATACCCAAGCTCATTAAGTTCTTATACTTGACTGTGAATTTAACCAAGTTATAAGCTTATCAACACAACAATTGTAAATTCTACTGGAAATCCTACTTTTATTATAATTATCCGTTGTTGACGTTCCAACGCAATGACAGCATAAACTCCGGGCGGATAAGGGGTCTAATTTGTGTTGACGCTATCGTTTAGCGAGTTGGAAAACCCCTTTCCCATTATTTGACCAACAACATCCCTTCTTGCAAGCGCTCGGTAGGCGACTTTCGTACCACGCTAACTACGACCACAGAAGCACACAGGGACCATATCAGCGCGTTTTTTTCCTTTCGTCCCCACAATTGCCAGCGCTCCTATCCCGACTTCCGTATAGTCCCAATCCACAGAAGCAAATCATCTACACAACGGGTATCACGTGCTCTCATTCCACTTCCTGATTCATTCAACACATGGTTTTCTAACTTTCGATCAATGAGTTTTTCAATCCTGTCGTTATTTATAAATGAATATGGTTATTTTTTACTCGGCATTTTTTGGTTACGATATACGTTGGTTCATTTTTTGTGCTTTCATTTTGGGGTATTTAAAATAAATACGAAGAACATAAAAGTAGATACCTTGTCAGTAATGGCCATTTCAAGACTTAATGGTTTGAAATACCTAATGTAGAGATATTAGACTATATTTCACAGTATTCAAAATCTGTTTGATTTCCATATTGATAAAAAGAACAAAAAATATTTTTATCACAAAAAAAACTAAAGAAATCCATTTAACATATCATCAATTACAGATTTTTTAATATTTTTCATTTCATCTTGCCTGAAATGTTACCTATGGAAAATGCTGTACAATCGTGGCACCGAACTGAAATTAAACAAAGTTTTTAATAAAACTTGGTAGCAATATTGCAAAAATATAGACAATGTACCATGTGTGAAGATTTAAAAAGGACTCAAGAAAGTTCCTAATACGCAAAAAATGAGCAAAAATGGGGGCACAATCAAGGAACATGTGAAAAGTCTCTGAGCAAATATACAAATTGGACTCCGAATTTAATTTCTTCCTGAAGGTATTCATATACTATCGTCATGAATATATATCCAAATTTGCAAAATCGGATGTCGAAATCAACCCCCCCCCGCCATTTTACCCTGAAACTTCCTGGGACCCACAAAACGCTGCTCTGTTATGTGGTCACATTGACTTCAGTTGCATGGATTTCTGCCGTTTGAACAACACAACGTTTGGTGAGGCTTATGGTTTCCCAATCATTACCAAATTGAGGCAGGTTTATACTAAACCTTTTGCTTTTTAAACCTGAAATAATAAAAATATTAAAAAAAATGTTGTGGTTTTTTGTTTTCTCATTTGTTTAACTAACACTTTTCAACATAGATTGCATGGTATTTCAGGGAAAAAAGTGACTGTTGTGACATTCCTAATATATGCCCGGAAAAGTAAATTAATCTTGAAAATTGCATGTGCGCGGTAAAGTAACTTGGCGAACTGCTGACAGTGTTGTTTGGATTTCGAAATGGAATACGTTACTATGGTCTATGGATTACTTTATTAAATGGATTGTTCATGCGTGTAAATGGGTAGGTTAGTCTAATTTCTCGTGAGCAATTTTACTGGAATTCTGGAATAAAACTACAGTACTTTTGTGGCCTCTAACCAGAAAATGTTAAGCTTCTAATACGCTCAAAAAGTGTAAAAATGTTGCACCAAATAGCGCCGATTACTCTGTGATTTTGCAAAAATCTCCAACTTCTGAGGGAGGAACATCCCCCCTCAGACACTCCCCTCCAGCCGCTCATGCAGCGGGAATGGCTGCTTTGCAGCCATTTGATTCCTGGGAAACTTTGCATTTTTTACACCCCTGGCAATGAGAATGAGACTACTGAATGGATGGATAAACATACGCTACGTAATATGCGGGTGCATAACAAATGTGGCCTGTTTCACAGGTAGATGCAACTTTTGTCAACCAAGGGGTCCAATTTTCAAACTTGATAAAAACTTTTTGTTTGTGTTTATTTTTGAGGTTAAGGATCTATATTTTAGTATTTTTAAGGGTCTGGAGCTTAATCTTGTGTACTTTCCCAAATATTACATTTCAATTCGTGATAAATACACATATTTTGAGGAAAATGTATTTTTGTAGGGTTTCTAAAGTGTTAAATGGCACATGAAATTAATTGTGTTTGCTTTTGGCATTTGAAATATACCTGCTATACAATTATCTGTCCAAGTATGAACATTACAGATAAAGTTTTGAAAATTTTATGCTCCATTTTATGTCTTTTTAAAGCTAAAAATGGGTACTTCATGTGAAAAAGTTTTTTAAAAATAACTAAAATATAAACAGAACACACTCCTATTCCCTGAATTACTAATTCAATGTATGGGAAACACATACAAAAACTTTGGGCAAATTTTGTCCATTAAAACTAAAAAAATACTGGGTAAATTGGTAAATTGCTGGACGTGACTGTGAACGGAATTTTTGACCTAAAAGAAGGCCTGTTGAGTTATTACTTAATAATAATATGCTTTTGAGGCTACTCCAGGTAAGGTCCTATACTAACTGCCAAAAAAACTACCAGTATTGAACTCCATGCACTTCTAATATTCCAAAACTGCTTAATTAACATCGGTATTTGTTTGCTACTTGGCAGGACGTGACTGTGAACGGAAATTGCGGAAGTTCAAAATTGCATTTTTTACTTGAACCAAACATACTTGAAAATAAATTTTCCATTCACTTTCCCATGCATTTACTATAAACATACTATAAATTCAAAGCAGTAGCTCTTTTAATTTTAGAGATATGGGAGCAACAATGGCAGGACGTGACAAAGTGGTTGGACGTGACAAGTGTGAACGGAAAAATCAGATTTGGTGATGCAAAGCTATTTGACCATATTACCTCAAAAGGTTTGCACCATTTGATAGCTTGACTGAAGATGTTGTAAATACTAAACAACACCAGAAAGCAGTAAATCCCAAACTAAGTTTAGACAAATCCAAAAAATGGCAGGATGTGACAAATTTGTGAACGGAAAATTGTGAACGGATGTTCAAATCGCTCCAAAAATCCTTGTTTTCAAACCAGGGGAATCAACTTTGGCATAAATGATTTGCAGGGTATTTATGATGTAATGGCATAATTAATCATCCATGACATCAACTTTTGTCTTTTCTACACAGGGCAGAAAACTTTGTACAAATGTGAACGGAAAATGTCACGTTTTGCCACTCGTTTTGGCAGGGTTCAAAGTCCCTTTAAAAGGCTTTACAAAAATTTGTTTTTTACTTGTTTAGAAAGCACTACTAAATATCTCAATAAAATAAAAGAAATCAATCTGATGGGATCAACAGGGTTATAGTGGTAGCCGAAAACAAAAATACATGTTTTTAGGGTTGACAAAAAATTGACCGGATTTGACCACCTGCGACTGGCTGTCTCCTGAAATACAAAGAGAAGGAACTTCGTTAAGATAGTGGAGGTAGGCCCTAGTCCTGCTGAGCATGACTCCTCCATATGTACAATTATCATAATGCCATTAATTAACTTAATCAAAGGAGGAGTCCTGCCAAAATAGTGCGTAACTGATATGACAACATTTTTGTCTCACATTCTCTAATAATTTTCACGCTTCACGCAAATAAATATTACCTGATTCCACCTTGAAAGTATTCCTTAGATTGTTATCAACAACATGATAGTTTTTAAATATTCATCACACTCTTTTTGAGTGAATTTTTAATGAAATTCCAAGACTGGTAGAGATTCTGACCCGGTGGACTAAGTCCCGATTTTATAATAGGCCCTTGCACAGAGCGAAATAATGTTGAATGGACTTTTTGTTTGTCCTTTCCAGAATCAACCAAGCAGAGAAGATATAATACATGCCACCTGGTTTCAAACACCTGAACATTTCAGTTATTTCTCCGCAAAAAGGGGGGGGGGGGGGATTTTTTGTGTTTTTAAGACTTTTTTGTATTCTCTGCATGCTTTGGGTTGTTCAGGAGGCATGGGTCTGGCCACAGATAACCGATTGACCCTGCCGTGCCAAGTGCCCTCTTTGCTATTTTAAAAGCCATTCACAGAGAACACATTTAAAATTGATATTCCTGGTGCTAAAAGTGTAGATGAGTTGTTTCTGCGAAGCACCGGTGAAGCTTTGATAGGAATCAGGTAAGATTAGGTTACATGTCAGTGGTCGAAATTTTGAAGGAGGCTCCACAAAAATGTCATAGCTTATGCACAGAATGTTTTTGGGACTTCACATATTAGACTGTTAGAGGCATACTGTTAAGAAAAACGTCAGGGAAATCCCAATTATTGGGACTAGGTAAGCCCTGGAGGGATATAAGTAAAATACCTGCTACCACAATGAAATCTTTACGGCCCCTTCTGTTTTTTACAAACACTAGTCCCAATGTCAAAATCTGCTAAAGTTGCCTCTACCTTTGAAACTGGCCATGTGATTTCGTCCCGTGCAGAACAGCAACCTATTTTATACAAAAGCACCTTATTTTATACTGGGCATACTGCCCAACCGATTCCTTCAAGTGTATTATGCAGATGCATGATAATCATCCATCATGGTCATCGTAAACATCGTATTTTAACCCATTCATGCACTCTAAATTGGATATTATTAGTGGTACTAAAAAAGGTAGAGTGTTCAGCGAAAGCAGTGAGTGCGCATGCACGGACTGAGTGGTTGTCTCCCGAGATCGCGGAAAAATATCATCCTAAAAATTCCACTTTTATCTCAGGCATCGGCACTTATTTGTTCCAAATACTAAAACATCACATCTTTGTGACTATTTATAGCTGACATTTGTGTATTTTGTGGCTACTGGAGCGACAGAAGTGGAGGACTTCGTAATAAAATTGGTCATCACTTTCACCAAAATGGCGACCTGTGTATTCATCATGGCCTAAACGTCATCGGGTAGCGGTCTGGCTGGTCATGAGTAAACAAGTAGTTCTGGTGTGGCAACTCGTCTTTTGGTGGTTATTTCATCTGATTATCAACCATGAAGTTAACTATTACTACAGCAACATTGTATTTGCTATTTTAAACTGGTGTTTTTGAGATCTAAACTCAGTGTGTATAACATATTATCTGCTGAATCGTGTGTGACTGACGGGTCATACCCAAATAATGTATACAATCATGCATTCCAATCGTTGCCAATGTTCAGGTCATCTTGGCACTCAATATCATTTAATGAGAGCGCAGTATCAATGATATTGGCCAAACAGGTTACTCTACGAGCTGCACACATTACACGTAACTTTTGTATTATCAAGCATTCCCCACAGAATATTGACACCAATGGTAAACTTGTATTATCCTATTTGTACATCCTACTTATGGTCAATGCCCATGACATTGAGTTAAACCCAGGCCCATATAAGCCTAAGTTTCCCTGCCAGGTTTGCTCGTTAGCAGTGAGTGGGGTCAAAAGAGAAAAGGATTGGTGTGCAGCTTGCCTATGCTGGTACATACAAACTGCTTATGGGAATGTCGACCCACACTTACGAACAAATGGACGGAACCCAGGGTTATTGGGATCTGTGAAGATTGTGGTGAACCAAAAACTTTTCTGAGTGGCCACTGTTCAGTAGCTATAGTATAGAGGGCTCCAATAGGTTTCGCAGTATTTGCTTCAATGAATTGAGGACTGGTACCCTATTGATTGGTCTCCAAAAGCCACATTCATCTACCGTTGAGAAAAACTAAAACATAGCGATCATGCTTACTTTCCTAAAAAGAGCAAGAAAGAAAGTTGGATAGGTGAGATTTTGTTGTAAACTATCAGAGGCATTAAAGGCCAAACGTGAAAGCTCTGGCATACCTGTATTGACACACACAGGCCACACGTTATAATTGGTAGTAGGAGTCCTGGCTAAATGGAAAACTTAGCAACTAATGAGTCGTCCCTTCTGACTTGTACAGCAGTAGAAAAAAGATACGGGACAATAACACGAAGGTGAGGGTTGGTGGGGTGTCGTTTGTGGATATATTAGGACATTGATAGTATAAACCAATTATCTGGTAAAAACAAGGTGAGCTGCCTTCGACACTAAATGTGAAATTGTCTGGGTGCGCATTCAGCTTAATGGTTGTAAGGATTGGTCATTGGGGCTTTTATAGTGTTCCCAACAACAAATGATCTCAATTGATCTCGAGGCTTTAAGATCATCTTTGTCCCTCATTAACACCAAAAAAGGGGAACTTACCAGTTGCATTGTGGGGACTTAACATGGGGCGAATAAATTGGGCGCCTTCCAATTAGATCCTGGAGCCAGAAATTGTGCCATTTGAAGAACTAATGATTGGATTGCCAGACCAATTTAATCTTTCCATGGTTTGTCCAACACGAGCCGACCTAGAGAGGATAGATTTGCGTGATATTTTTCTAAAAATCTAATCCTAGCCTTTTCCGACGTAGTGAGTTAGGGTGAAAGTGTATGAAAAGGGCGCTACAGGGATATAAAAGAGAGTTTTGATTACCAGGTATTTGAAATGCAAAAAACTTCAAGGAAACAAAAAACATTATTAAAGCAAAAACAAAGGAAATTTTGATGGCATAAAGCCATAACAATTCTGAGGCTTAAAACATGACCTTTACAGCTTAGTAATGATATCCTTAGTGAAGAGTCATCCACAGTCTGAGGAAGCAAGACTGGTCAGTTTTTTAAAACCCTGGTTATTAACAAAAGAATGGATTCTATCTATTACGGCCGCACAGCCGAATGCTGTAACCATGTAGCGCCAAATGTCCCTGGTTGGGAATGATGGCCTTGGGTACTGTAAGCAGAGGAGGTTGAAGGAATCGAGGGATTTATAGAGTCAGTATAAAAATCAATGGTAGTACAAGGGGCGAAACTGACACCCCTACGTTTGGCACATGGTCGGTAAACTGCCAACATGTGACATCTGAGACTACTTGGTCAATCGCACGATGACAGTGACCGCAAATCGGGCACGCGACGTTGGGCAACAGAAGATGTAAAAGTGGAGGGAGATCTCCATATATCTGTGCTTTGGTCTTGTGCCTCGCGCGGCAGGATATGTTTTGTACTCGCATAAGGAGCTTGGTGTGGGTGCCATTCCAGTCTATCTGTAGCTCTTTCTTCATGGTCCGGTTCTCAGATCCATATAACCAGGTACTCTCTACACAGGCTCTAAAGATTTAAGCTTGGTTGAATTGGAGATACCCAGATTTGACATAAGTGGTGTAGTTTATTGCAGGCATTCCAAGCTTGTCCTTTCCGTGGGACAGAGGATTCACACACTTACCATTTAAATTTTCCTCAAAAGAATAACACTCCCTGGATTCACAAAATATCAGAAGGAGGAAAAGGGAGGAGCAAACAGAGGATTTCAACAAGGCAGAAAATATGGTAATAACCTATGATCAGCGCAATTTAGGTCAAATAAGAAAAGAGAGCCAAAAAAGAAGTCAAAAGTCGGCATTACGGAGATTGTTGGTTCGTAATTATTGTATTGGTCTCTAACACATTCTGGGGGATTCATAAAAGTACGCAAATAAGGACATGTTGGTACTCAAGCCCTAAGAAAGAACGGCGACCCTGGGTTAAGGATAGAAAGGAGGGCAAGGCTGTGAAATTTAAAATGCACAATTTGAGTCGGTTTTCACTTGTGAAAAGCCTATGGGAACCTACCATATCAATCAAAGTTCCACTATGGAGGATTTTGAGATACACCAGGAGGGGTTCTTAAGTTACTCAGATAGTTGTGAAACCAAAGTACAGGACCTGATGGTGTTCTGCCCAACATTTGAAGTCTTCGAGGAAGAACTCACACCGGTGCTAACCCATGTTTTCAAAATCCATATCACAGGTTTTATACTTCCTCAAAGACTGCTCTAAGCTAATATCCACATTTTCAAAAAAGGTTGGGCACAGGACCATGCCTATAATTACGGGCGCCTGTTTCTTTAACCCCCCCCAAGTATGTTGCAAAATTCTTGAAACCACATAATTCATAGTAATATCATGCGGCATTTTTCAACCGTATCACCAGCCTATCTGACAGGACCAGCACGGATTCCGTCAATATCACTCCTGCGAGAGTCAATTAATACTTACTGTTGATGACCTTGCTAAAGCCCTTGATGCTATAACACAGGAATTCTATTGAGAACTGTTATCACTGTGGACTTTAGCAAGGACTTAGGACAGTCCCCCCACAGGGCGATTAATGTTTGACAAATACGTAACTATGGCCATCACATGGAAGAACTCACATCCGGATGAAAATTTTGTAAGTAACGCAAAACAGAGAGTTGTTTTTTGTGGATGGCCGAACCATTCGCATGGGGTGCAGGTTTTAGAGCGGGCGTTCCCAAGGGAAACGTCCATCGGCCCACCATAGTTGTTTCTACCTTACATAAACGACATCCTGAAAAATAACATTTCATCAGAGGTTCGTTTATTTGCTGACGGACTGCGGAAGGTTATGTACCATCCACAATAACTCTGATGTTTCTGAGTTTACAAGATGACCTCCAAGGGGACAAGGTGGAGTAATTAAGTGGGCACATCCAAAACACGTAGGGCAGAGAAATATGAAATTCAATGCCCAAAACCAAAAAGCTTCACCTTAAAAATTAAAACTCATCTAAACTTAAAACCAGCGCACCAAATATAAGCTTGCAGTCAGTGTTACAGGAAACAGAAAACTCACACATCGGGGTTACTTGGGATTGAATTTGGCTTTTTTTTTTTTTAATTTTGGGGGAAAAAAAGAAATGAAATGGGAAACACAACAATAAAATTCATGAGGTTTGCACACAGACCAAGAATTAGTTCTGGGGTTGTAAGTAGAAAACCGCCATCCATGAACCACGGGAATTTGTAAGCTACTGACGTATAAATCATTGGGGGGCCGTGAAAAAAATAGAGTACAGGGTCACTGTCGGTGGCTTTTGGGGACAACCCAGTACCCAAGGGACTCATACATAGGTGGAAGCGGTTCAGCGCAACTACCCCCCAAAGCAGAACGCTTTGCCTGAGAAAGTACGACAGATCCAGGCAGTCTGTGTGACAAAAATGCTCCAATTGAATCACTGGCAAATGCGTCGTTCAGGACTGGCAAAGACTTCTCCACTTGATCAATAACGTATTAATATCGGGACAGCGTGCCATAACCGGCACCAACAAAAAAAGTTTCTCTTACCCCAGTCAGAAGGAAACAAAAGCTAGATAGAAAAATAAACGAAAAAAAAAGACAAGAAGGAGAGAAGAAAAAGAGAACTAACCTCCACCTAGCACCCAGTACCTTATTCGGCATACTCTAATTCTTGATTAGAACTAAAAACAACAACTTAACTCCTGACTTTCTCAACCCCACTGCCTAATAAGAATGAACGACATCATCGTTCGTAACATAGCTAAGATGCCGCTGTAGGTGGATACCACTACACTGGAATACAAAACTTAAGTTAATGATGGAACACTCTGTTTGACCTGATCAAATAGTCACTATACCATCCACCAAGATCTTCAAGGACAAGTCAGGCAACCACTGACGTAAACAAGCTTCAAGATAAATCAAATTCTAACTACTGTGCACTCACAACCCTTTGCGTTTGGCTTCAGCACTTGAGGCGTTGCAGAGTATTCGTCAAAGTCAAGCAACGATGAAGCTTTTTGAATTGGAATCGGGAATATTGGAAATGGGCAATTGCACTGAAGTTGTCAGTTGATGAACTTGAAGGGAACACAAAAATGAAATTGTGAAGACACGGCTAAGTTTGGCTCGAGTTATGAGGGGAAGGTAAGGCGGCTATCCACTACCGTTCATAAACAGGAAAAGCACGGATCGGATACCAATCATACTGCAGCATCGCTCCTTTCGTGTATGTCTCGGGCGACAGCTGTCCATAATACTCCCTTGACTTTGGTAGCCAAAGGGCTCAGTGTTTGGGCCATTATTCTTCTCCGTCTATACTTTTGATATGGTTTCCAATATTAGTAAACATACATCGCTGTTATCACATCTATGCTGATGATATTCAGCTTTATCGCCTTTCGACCCTCCTAAAGGTGGACGAGACGGTACCCGCTGATGTGGAGAGGCTGTCGTGCATGCATAAAAGATATTAGCATAGCTGGGGGAGAATAAGTTGAAAATGAACAATGAGAAATCTGAATTCTTTGTTGCTGCATGGCCTGGGAATGCAAAGAAAAAGAAAGTGACAAACTCTGCCTGAAAAATGCGATAATGTAATCATCAGTCAAAACAATATTAGGAACACTTGGTGTTATTTTGACACTACTATGTCAATGATGAGCGATCATGTAAGAACCATTGTTTTTAAAACTGTTAACTTTCATTAAGAAGAAATATCTACAGAATTCGTCGTTTCATTACAGTCGAAAGCCTTTGCCAATGTTGTTCGGGCGCTCATCTTATCCGTTGGACTACGCCAATTCCTGATGCTCGGTATTCAGCTAAGGATCGTAATCAAGTTAAGAAAGTTCAAAATAGGGCTGCCAGGATTGTTTTCCGGGCTGAACGAATCATCCTTCAGCGCCCCTCCTGAGAACTCTTCAATAGATCAGAGGATTAAGTTCAAGGTCCTCATTTGTGTATATAAAGGAATTCATGGACTTGCTCCTCCTTACCTTACCGAGTTTCTTGTGCCATAACAACTGGAAGGGCTTATCTCCCTCAGGGGAATGACAAACTACGCTTCACAATCAATGTACCATTAGGAAATACTGGTGGGGACAGTATTTCCCAGCTTGATGCCCCCGTCTCTGGAACTCTTTGCCATCTTACATTCGCAATGTACGTCAGTAGTCATTATTTTCAGGAAGCGGCGAAAGACTTATTTGGTTCCCTATGTAGATCACCGCCTCAGTGGCCTCTTTTTGACTATATGCCGGGGGGTTTTTGTACTTGACATAGTATACGTGGGTAGGTAGTGTAGCGTGAGTGGTGTTGAGTTATTGAAGATGGGTGAGTTAGCGTGTGTGGTTGGGTTAGGGCCAGTCCTGCTAAGCATGACTGATTGGCCTTACTTTATCAACCTTGACATATTTTAATGGCCCTCAAGTCATGCCAAAATGAATTCAGGACCGATTGTTGTAGAAACAATTTTGCTCAACTTAATGATTCTCTAAATGAGTCCATGTTTAGCCCAAATTTTACTTACTTTTGGGATTGTAAAGACATCGGGTAAACCCTTTAAATGTTTGAGTATTTTCGGGAAAGAAGTAAAACTTAAAAGAACCCCCCCCCCCCAATTTGATGCACTTTTCAAGGACGATAATTCACTTCACAGACAAGGCCAAACCGGAAATGCCAAGGTGACATGAGACAGGTGAAAGATCATACATGTGAGGACCCAATTTGTAAACATTTAAAAAGGCCCTACGAAATACTTCCAGTCGCAACGAGCGGATTCTGCTCATGCGCATGCGCCATGCGTAACAGTGATCTTGGGTCAAAGTCGGGGATGCGCATGACAATCGCTCGCTTTGACTGGAAAGGCCTGTTATAAGCTTCAGGCTAGAGAAATACCCAGACACGTTTTGTAATGGATAGCGCCGCCACGGACGCAGTCCTAAGTCATGCAGTATGACGTATTGACATTATAGCGTGAATAACAATGTGCCACATACGATCGCGATCATGAGCTACTCATTATTACAGTATTCTCTATCTCTTGTAGTCAGCCTTAGGGTCCCTGCTTCAAATGACCTTACGGCGGTCTGGTATTTCCCAATTCTGCCACGGTGTTGCTGTGCTAACAGACTGCAAAAGACAATTATTATCTAAATAGTACTGCGCGAGAGATTAACGTTATCAGTCCGTCATAGCGAATGTATGCTAATGAAACAAAATCTCAAATATCCCGGAAAACGAAGGGGTTCTATGGATTTTTTTTGCATCAGAGGGTCTATTTACTATGTTTTCTTTTGATATGTATCGTAATTGGGTCTGAGACATATAGAACCTATACGAAAAAATTGAAACGTTTATACTCGGTGCTCGCAGACACGGAAGGCTAACAAGCAATCGCTACGGGCCACATCTCTTTTTTCCCCACAATGCCTTTCGATATTACATTCCAGTCTGGAATTTGTAAACCTAGTTTTTTTCATTTTTCAGAATGCAGGATTACCCGTATTTACCGGACTGCCGTAAACGGACCTCAGACGGTCTGACGTTCACCGAAGCTGTTGTAGAGGCAGCAAAATACAATCAACAGTAATTATTGGATTGAAAAACTGGCCGTGTAAAAGTAAAGCTTTTTTTTAACAGAATCATCACGATCTAACAACACCAATATGTGCACTATTTGTAGGAGTTTTCTCAAGATCATGTAAGTAACATTTTTTTGTTGTTAGGAAGGTCGTTTGAAAGAGTCACAATCAGCTGTGTATTTGAGTGCTCGTTCCATGAGTACATAGGTAATTTGTTATTTTCACTCTGGCCCGAATAGCCTATTGTCGTAACTAGAGTTCCATTCTCACTTTCCGTCAGCCATAAAATGGTATGTAAAGACCTCTAGTTAGATTATCGGAACTACGGGTTAGGGCGCGAGTTGTTCGAAAATCTAACCGTAAATGGAACCCCATTTACGGTTAAAGGGTCTATGTGTCTAGAATGGGCGGTCGGGCGGTCGAGCACATGGCCTAATCAAATTATAATTTGCATAACAGTACCGTAATCGCTCGCCGCTCCCTGACTGCATTTCCCGGCTAAACGCAACATAAATGTTTTTAATTTGTTATCTACTAAAATTACAAACTTAGCATATGGCTTCTTGACATTAGATGCGTTCATATTTTGTTTGATTCCGGTGAAAATTGTCACATGTTGACCGCAGCACTTTGGTGTGTGATCAACACAGCACAAAAAAACTCTGCTAATGTGCGAGTGTCGTCATAATGGCAATTGTTTCTATATTTATTTCGCTTTTGCTATCAAGTTGGTCTCTGTTTTCTGTTGGGCCGCGCCATAATCCCGTAAAAGCAACACGTTCTTATAAGCGTGTGAATCCACCTCACAGTTCATTCACTGTACTGTTATCAACTCGTGATTTTGTTATTTTCAGATATGGGCGATCTCATTTTTACAAACATTGTTTATCTGTCACGTGGATCTTGTGTTGATGCATGGAAGAATAAAAATGGGGATTCAAGTGGCTGGCGTGGCTGATCCCCGTATATCATTTTCCATGTTCTTCATCCCACGCCGTTTTAGTTTAAAAGGCTTCCGGCGTGGGAATATTACCGAGCTTTGACAGGCTTTTAAGGGAAAACAATTACAGCCGATCGAAGCTGTGTTAGTGGGATATAACCCACAGACACAGAGTAAGGTATATTGAAAAAAACCACTGTATATACATCTCCCCATTAGCAGTGTGACTACACAAATGTCATTTGTTTATTCATGCTCATTCTTCCTAAAATACAATAATATGAGGCCGACTTACCTAGAATCCATAGACATGGATACCACACAATCCAAATACATCCTTAGATTAATTTTTTCAATTCTCATATCCAAGAAAATCAAGAGAAATTGGAAATTTGCCACACTATTAAGTTTCTGTGTATTTGTGACCATTAGAACAAACGAAGATGTCAAGGAGTAGTTTTTCACCCCAATCCATAATTGCCAATAATGGGGATAACTATTGAATGGGATCTTAATCATGTTGTTTATTGGTTTTGGCGTGCAAGAGTGCAGCACACAATGGCAAACAATAGACATTGTCCCGTACTTACAGCTTTGTATTCAAGTATGCTACCCTGTCAATGAAGGTAAACAGTAAATGATGTCAACAAAACATGCTGCTGGTGCAATCCTAATGTCTGTCCTTGTGTGTCGATGGGTTTGTACTGAGCAAAGCTGATGACACACATTCGCTGGGTGTAGGGACATAGGCAACGGCTCAATGCAGTAGGCACATCAACCAGCTCTGCTATGTCCGATGACGTATAAGATGGCATAGCATGATGGCAGGGTATCCTTGGATGGCAGAACAAAATACGGTTGACGCAATCGTCCAATGCCGGTGCCCTGTGGTGTCACCAATTTCCTGTATACAACGTCACATTTTCTTTCGTTGCGACTTACAATGTGGGACGATTTCGTCATTTGTGGCAAAAGGGTTGAGGGGCACAGCTTCGTAATATTTGAAATATCTTGTTGCGCCATGTGATGTCAGAGATATCATTTGGTGTGGCCTGGATACTTGTTCTACTGCTAAAATATATAGACTTTATGTCGTATTCAATTGCCAAACGACTATACATATGGTTCCTATATGTGAAATTCTGTAGGGCTGGCGACAGTGCAAGCATCGTTTACACTCCTTGTCGCATTATTTCGCCTATTGCGCACATATTTCATCCACAAACTTCATTGTGGTCTGAAAAGTCATCTGTCACGGCACGTTTTCCAATTTCACCAACAACCGAAATGAGAAGCAGGCTCGAAGGTAATTTTTTCAAATTGTAAATTGTACACCAACGGGATCGATCTACAAAAGAAGATTCAAAGCAAAGCAATCATAAAACACTCAAGAACACATATAATGGATTTTTATGGTAAGAAACACCATTTTTTCGCGAACAGCCCTAACAAAAAAACATAGCGTCGCAAAAAGTTGGAACGCGACGCGCCCGTTCTGAGAACGCTTAACCCCGTGCAACTCCAGAATAGGCCGGGCGAGCATATGCTATCTGCAGATTGAGTTTTCTCGACAATGCGTGAGTTGGCGGGGTCGTGTGTGTATGAACCCGGCAATTTAAAAAAATGTTTTTTCTTTCTCATTATGTTCTCAATGTTTTGGTAGCATAATTATCCTTTTTATTGTAAATACTTTGTAAGCTGGTATCGTTTGGTTTTCTTCCTGTCCGAATTTGGTAAAAAATCATAAAACCCGATGCGACCATATTGTCGACAATCAATCTTTAGAATGCAATTCTCATTTTGTTGTTCTTATAAACTTTAATAAAGCACACAAAGTTAGATGAGCACTTGCATGGAAAACAAATTAACCTCACTTTGACTCTTTTCAACTCCACACTTTCTAGCCAAGGGCCCATTGGGGAGGTTTGGTTGAACTACATTTCTATTCTACGCAAAAGTACCAACTTGGAGTTTCATTGGGCTGTTTTATTAATGATTATTGTAACAAAGTATTTTCACATACATACTGTCCCAATAAAACTATACAATCAAACGAAAAATTATAAAAAATTAACTGTGCATTTGCCAAGATATTTGAACTTTGTTAGACCAGATCCTAAGCCAAATCCGCGTTTTTATCCAATCGCATTTGATGGACCAAGCGTAGATAGTGTCAGTGAACACAAAGGATAAAATCCCACTTGGGCCAGTTTCATTGCATCCCTGAAGGTTTCAAGAAACTAAAGTATAAGGCATGTAGCTAATTGTGGATTAAAATTAAACCGCTTTCCACAAAAGAATTTGTACAGATCAGAGTTAAGTATTATCTGGCGCCCTGAACTAATCAATATTTAATTTTTCAGTGAAAACCACCAGAATTATGTTTGTAGGAAATGAGGGACTTACATCTCGGGACATATAATCAGGAAATGTAGGAAATTTGGGGAATTGGAGTGCTGAAACTAATGTAACTAATGTCTACAAGTCTGTTGAGGGACTAATTTATGTGGACAACACTCCTATGTGGGGACCCTTCCCTTCCCCCCCTATTCCCGACTGCCTCCAAACTCCAGGGAGGATTGATGAAGAAAGGCAGTGTTCAACAAAGAGCAATAAAGGAAAGGGTGGTTGTGTTGCCAATGTCTCAGGTTACTTTCAACAAAGGTGTTTTTTTAATAGGTTCTAGCGAGATACCGTTCTGTGAAACCTGGAGAAAGCTGAGACAACAAGACGTTTTGGAATTGAATTTCCAAATGCTACATTTATTTATTAGCAATCGCTACATTATACGTTAGAAATTATGTTATAATCACAAGAACTTTATACCGCACTTTATACCTACTTTTTATTTAATTTTCAATAAAGAAAGTCTTGAAGGTGATTTTCAAGGCCAACTTTGTTGATATCAGAAGAGCCGAAACTGGCCCCAACAGGTTTTTCAACTGTCTCAGAAATTAGCCATAACATCTGACACCCGACACCCAAAATTACAACCAACTAAAAATCTCAATGAAAGCGGGAACACTCCTAAAAAATCAGTAAGACTTTCTCCCCCCCGTAGTTTGAGATGATCTTAAAATTTTGCCAAAAAAAATTAATCTTTGATGTATAGTTTTTTTTGACAGCTGTATTTGTTAGATTCCTTATTGAAACAGGTAACTTAGGGCATTGAAAGTAAAAAGATGAGGTTTAAATTCAAGACTCTATAAGTCAATAGGCAGTTGAATTACAATTATTTTGATGCTGGAAGGCCCGTTTACAAATGGATTAAGAGCTCTTCCATGAATATTTCTTGTCGACCAAATTTCCATGGTTGTCGCCAAGCCAGCGAGAAGTGCATTGTCCCCAACCTTGTCGACAACAGCCTGTGATTACAGCCCTAATACTTTGTCAATTATCTTCGTATTTTTAGATCGTTATGTATTTTACCTTTGTACAGCGCTTGATCTTTTAGTAAAGGCGCTTATATAAATGTAGTTTAATAATAATAATATGCACCCAATGACGCGATGCGACCTCTTGCATTCGACGTCAGCATTTCATAATTTTGATTATGCCGCCTTTATTCACGTGCACAAATGGTGACTTGTAAGGTCAGTGTGTGCGTTTTTAGGGGCAAAACATAACGCGGAGACTCCGCAGTGGACTGTCACCCTCAAAACTTGAGACGAACACAGAGTATTAGTGTTTTGGTACCATCACATATATACGTTTTAACAAGACATACTGTTTTAGAAATGAAATGTGATTTCCCAATTATCATTATTGGGACTAAATAAACGGTAAGCAGTCAATAGCCTCAAATTAACTTAGCGGTATGAATTTAGTATTCTGCCACCACTCAAATTCGGCACCCTTTATTCCGTAAACGTTGTCGTCAAATTCATGGGGTGGTGGCAGAATACTAAATCCTTTCCTAAATTAGCTTTCGATTTGACGACAAACGGATCTGCGATGGCAAAATTGGCACCTACGCCCACTGCGCTTGCTTAGATGCATGCGTGAATAACATACATGTAACATGTTAATTTCAGCAAGCCTTCCAAGCATGCAAGGCTTTGCAGAACATGAGAACCATCCATCGGCATCGTCAAATCGAAAGCTCACTTAGTCACTAACTGCTAAAGTAGAAGCCACTATTCCTTTTAGTTTACAAAATAAGCGTATTTAAGTGTGTAGAGTGCGTTCCGCTACTAGCGTAACACGCACTGGCCGGTGATTCGGTGCCAGTGCTCCTTGACAACAATTGCCTAGGCTATGCTGAGTGGCTCAATCGTATGCGATCAGTGCATAATTTGCATAGCACTGGGCCCCGGAAGTGGCATGACGAGCGGACTACGCGTTAAAGGAATTGTGGCTCAGTAATTGATGTACGACTACGATCATCATGATTTTGGGAGATCCCACCCATGCACCCAGGGTCACGAGGGTGGGGAGCACAGCCTGTGGAGGAAATCTCTTGAGTCTAATCTGTTTGGAGGAACAAGAGGTGCACTACATTTACCGCTTTGTTTGTTGTATCGAGCTCTCTGAGCGTACCGTACACCTTGTCCCAGAAATACAGAATTTACGAAATACGTTACGTTACCCGGTAGTGCAGTACCAAAACAAAAATAACAACATTCTGATTTGGTCGTAGGGTTTGACAACACTTACTATGTGATTGTGTTCATCAGCTTTTATTGTGAGAACTATGGCAAAAAGGACACATGATAATCGCAAAATTCCCCTCCACATATTGGCAAACTAAAAGCTCCTAAAATCTCATTAATAATACGATGAAATTGGATTGGTTTTATACGTTTTTCCACGTATCTCTACACTTCAACGAATATGGCGTCGCCACGTCAATAGAAATGATTTGGCCAGGAGATGGCGCTGTGATCATTTTGTGATCAGGCGGTGCGGTGGCGGCTAAGAAATCACAAATTTAGACGTCGTCAGTTTACAAGTACAACATCTTCAACGGCATCATTACAGTTGATTACACTGTCATTACATAATCATCATGGTCAGGAACCCATTTACCGATTCTGCCCGTCTTATCGAGGATTGATTGATTGATTGATTGATTGAATGATTGAATGATTGAATGATTGAATGATTGAATGAATGATTGATTGATTGATTGATTGAATGATTGATTGATTGATTGGTCGATCGATCGATCGATTTATTGAAACATACACTTTTCGAACAGTGACACTTTTACTTTTACTTTTATATCTGTACTTGGCATATTCTGCGACCATGGTGAGGGAGCTTTCGCTAAGATGGTAATCGGCATTGATGGTATTTCGAAGCAGGGTAATACGCATGGTGTGGCATTTATCCGTGTTGAACTTCATTCCTTTGCAGGACACCTGACATTACCTTAGACCTGACATAGGCGTAAATCCCGGGGGGATGGGGGATATATCCCCCAATATTTTGATGAGGGGGATGGTCAATACGATCACCCCCAATGTTGATGCCCGTTCATGTGTTTTTGACCAAAAATAACCTCATATTTTACCATAATAGTTTAAAAATTGTAAATTCCGCGCGCTTCGCGTGCATTTTGTTCTAATTACAATTACATTTAACGATTTTAGCTTCTAAATGGCTTTTAGCACGCTTCGCGCGCACATGTGCTTCTATGCGTCTTTTCAGCAACCCTGTTTCATGCAATAAAATTTCATAAAAAAAAACCCCAATCCCCCCTCCCCCCCCCCTCCCCCCCCCCCATGTCAAAAAGAAATTTACGGCACTGAGTAGACCACTCTATTGACGCACCGTCTACTACCACACGCTAGGAGCGTTTTGTTTAAAAAATTCTCAATCCCAAAGCAGAAGTGAGTTATGAATACCATAGCGATGCAGTTTGCGCAGCAACCGCTGGTGTGGTACCCGGTCGAATGCTTTGGAAAAATCTAACACCACGTACAGCATCTACCTGCTCTTCATATTAGTGTCCAAGGATTTGACCAAATTTTGAGTTGTTATTATCAACAGCGTCTCGCAGGATCTGTCTGGTCTAAAACCATGTTGAGCATAGACTAAGATGTTGTATGAGTCGTAATGCTTCATGACGTGACTGAAGATGTGTTCTATGATCTTGCTGCATATAGATGTTATTGAAACTGGGAGATAGTTTGCTGGAGTACAGCCGAGTACTCCTGTCAGTCACACTCCTGACACAGTGACACCTTTTTTTTTTAATTGGAGATACGTTGGCGACCCCTACATCACCAGTCTTCAACGACTGCTGAAAGATGTACGTAAGGATAGGCGAGATTTCAACAGCGAGGTCCTTGAGGATGCGAGCAGAAATCCGACTATCAGTGCGTTCATAAGGATATACAAGGAAAGCTGATGGTGGATTTGGTTGGTACATTTTACAGATCAGATGATCAGCAGGGTGATATGATCGACCAACTTCACCATTCAATTTTCAAAACTGGGCCATGGGGAGCAAACTCACTACCCATAATGTCATCCTGGCCTTGTAAGAGATTTTAATATCCCAAAATCAACGGGAGTGATATGTGTCGACAGCATTTTATCGTAGTGGTTACAGCAAAATTGTTGGTTTAACCCGCGGTATGTCACATTGGCTTCACAAATAATCCTGACTGCATACAGAACATCATATTGATTGCAGACCACAGTGACCTTGTCATTGATATTAATGTTTCTCCCAACACCACACACCGGGTGAAAAGGAAGATCTATCTTCGTAAGAAGACGGACATAGAAGGTATAAAACCCTCCATGCTTGATTTTCAGCATGAATACTTTGTTGTTACCAAACATATGGGGCCAATGACAAGTGGGATTTCAATCATTTCACCCAAGAAAACCTTAATAAAATAATTATGAATGAAAAGGTTCCATCAAAGATGTCTTCATTGAGATACAACCTGCCTTTTGTTTACCTCACAGCTACGGCGCCAGTGTGGAAAAAAACAGAAGTTGTATAATAAAGCTAAGGAAAGTGGGAAGAGCTCTGATGGGAAGGCTTTTTTATACTGAAAGGAAGAGCACCAAAAAGAATGCACGTGCTGCTCGTGAGGAGTACCACAGGGAGTTCCTCGTATCATCTTTGGAAAAGAATCCCAGATCCTTTTGGTCTTACGTCAAAAATCTTCGTAAAAAGAATCGGGGCATTGCCGATTTAAAGATCATCAGCAATAAAAAAGAGAAAGCTGAGTTACTGAATCGACAGTTAACCGGTGTTAAGAAATGCAAGAAAGGGAAGGCGTGCTACCAACCTTGGGGAAATCTCCGTATCCAAGTAGTCTATTCCATTAGCTTCCATTTACCATTTCTACATCCGGCGTTGAAGATCATTTGAAACGTCTTGATCCATTCAAGGCACAAGAGCCTGACGAGATACCATCTAAGTCCATCTTAGTTTTTGAAACTGATTTCCACCGAACCGAACTTGCTCCAATTCACAGAGATCGGTTTTAGCTTTCTGTTGACAACCGGGGAAGTTCCCAAAAAAGTGGAAAGAGGCAATATAACAGCATTTCAAGAAGGGCAGCAATTTTCGGTCTGTTTCACTTACGGTTGTCACTTGAAAGATCTTAGAACACATTATTCATAGCCGCGTCATGGGTCACTTGGAAAGTAACAATGTCCTCACCGATCAACAACACAAATCAGAGCCAAGCATTCGATAGAGACTCAACTGATCCTTACTAATCATGACATTGCCTACTATCTGAAGACAGGTGTTGTCATCCTCGACTTCACAGAAGCCTTTGATAAAGCCCCTCCCCAAATTAGAATAATTCATAAACTTAAATATTACGGCATTGATGATTCGATTTTGACATGGGTGCAAATCAAAAGAGTTATGTATCAGATCCGACTGCCGTCCACTCAGGAGTTCCACAAGCCACAGTTACTGGCCCATTATGATTTTTACTTTACATCAACGACCTGCTTGATAAATTGACCTCAACATGCTGTTTGTCCGCTGACGACTGTCTGCTATATACACCCATCTCACCGACCAAGACAAGTCTACTCTTCAGAATGATCTCCACACCTTAGAGAAACGGCAAGAGGATTGGCTAATGAGATTCAACCCTAGCAAATGTGCCATCAATCCATCCTGTCAATTTCAATTAATTCTGTGGGCAAGACTTGGAAATTGTCTAATCCTTATTTAAATTCGAATCCTTATTTTGGGTGTTCAAATCTCTAACACACTCAGCTGGGGTATTCAGACTGGTAGAGCAGTTAAAATCCACAGCGTGCAATGGGAGCTGTCAGAAGAAATCCCTGGAGGTGTGACGATACGGTGAAGGTCACTGCCTATAAAGCTATTGTCCGCCCCCTCCATATACGGTATTACAATTATTTTCCTTAAATTTGAGTGTCTTCCTTCTCTGGTTTCCACAATCTCATTGTACACAAACCATGTACAATTCCTCCCATTTTGCTAGCCTATAGTTTTTGTGTTGCCTGCAAGAATTGCAGGAGGCGACACTTAACAGTCCTTAATTCTGTCTGACCGTATGGCCGTGTGGCCGTATGGCCGGCCGTGTGTTCAAAGGTTAAAGGGATTAGCAGCGATAATGCGAGAGAATGGAAAAAATGTGGAAATGCATGTTTTTAACTTATAAATCAGGGATAAGTATGTACAATTCCATATAACTGCTTTAATATAGAAAACAAACCACCAAATAGTGAAAAAATGAAGTAGTTGAGGAAATTTGTCATACCGTCTCCCGCAAATAGACATACAGCTACGGCGTCTCAAAATCTGCACTAGGCAGCTGATTGTGGTTTACACCAGTACAGAATAAACAAAGATCAATAATGTTTGTGTTTCAGGTCAAACTGTATTGATCATGGTGCACAATATCACGCTAAAAATCTGTGATATTCACCGGGAAAGGCTTTTTTGACCTCAAGTCGGAATTTTGATACGCACGTATAGAAATTACAGAATCAGATAAAAAGTACTGCCTTGTCTTTATCTTTAATACGCGGATTTTAAGCCAACCACTTGCAGGTTATGTTCGCATATCCATGCCAGTTACAAAAATATCAAAAATATGAATTTTTATGATTTTTTCGACGTTTCGGATTAGCAAATCGAACAAAGTTTCTCATTCGAGAAGTAAAAGTCCAATTGCTACAAAAATTGGGTCATAGATGCCCCTTGGAAACCTCCATATGATAATGAGGTCAAGGGTCACATACCATATGATAATGAGGTCAAGGGTCACATACCAAGGTCAAAGGTCATGTGAGGTCAAGTTATAAAAATAGGCTGAACACAGATTGGTTTCATTTGAGAAGTAAAAGTCCCACTGAGCTACAGAACGTGGATTATAAATGTCCTTTGGGAACCTTCATCAAATAAATGAGTCAAAGAGTCACATACCCAAGGGTCAAAGGTCATGAGGTAAAGTTTTATAAAATGGGCTAAAACAGCATTGGCCTCATTCCAAGAAAAAAGTCCAATTGCTACAGAATTTGGGGATTGCTCCTGGGGACCTTTATAAATAATTGGTCAAGGGTCACGTACCAGGGTCAAAGGTCATCTGAGGTCAGGTTAATAGGCTGAAAACATCAAATTGGCATTTTTTGAAAGGTTGAAGTCCCAATTGCATCCAAACTTAGGCCTTACATGCAATAGGGAACATTCATATGATAACAAGGTGCAGGGTCAATTGCAAAGGTCAAAGGTCCTCTGAGGTCAAGTTATAAAAGAGGAGTGAAGGTGGATCGCGAAAGCAGGCGACACTTGTGTACATCGTTGATGCATTGTGGGATAGGAATTTCGGTAAAAATGATTTCCGGTAGGAAACCCAGGATCCACGTACACACAATTTTTTTCAAGTTAAAAGTGTGTCATTCAACACATTTGAAGTAACTCACTGAATTTGACACAGTAAAATATGTCAATCGACACGATGGAAAAACATGATTGACCAAGACTTACGCATAGACGTGTCATAACAGTTGCACTGAGGCATTTACGTGTGTCAATGATATCTTGACACAAATAAATAGTTCAAGATCGACTCGTCACTCCTTTTGACATATTTAGATGGGTCATATAGTCTAAGTAGGTCAATTTGACATGTTTGGATGTGTTTTCATTCCGTCTCTGCAGCGGCACACTTGACTAGCAAGGTAACTCATTTGACACACTTGAGGTGTGTCACAGTAACGCACCTTGGTAGGTCACATGACTCATTTACTTATTTCAAATGACTCGTTTGTTGGATAAAATGGGTCAAGTGACCTACTTAAGTGTGCACAGTGACTCAATTAAATGATTAAGTGAGTCAAGTGACACATTTTAAGTGTGTCAAATGACGCATTTTCTGAGTTTGATGTGCCGCTGGAGAGACGGAATGAAAACACATTCTTTTGTGTCAATTGACACGCTTAAAATTTTGTGTGTATTCAGGACGGATGCGAGTTCAACTCAACTTCACTAGTAATGATAATTACGTTTTGCAAAGACAGGTTAGAACTCTCTACCGTAGCTGATGACTGCCAGAGCTTGTTATAATTGTTGACTGCGTTATCTGTAATTTTATTTGATGATGCAATGTTTGGGCTTAATTTTAGTATAGCGATATTTGATAAGTTTGCTTGGCTTGATTCTGAATTTCTTTCATTGTACAGTGTTTAAGCCATAGCCATCTTTAAATCCTCACATATTAACATTTGTGCAGAACTAACTGTGACACTTGACACATACGTATGGGTATTGTTACCTATCTCTTATTAACCCTAACTGCCTTTTGGTTCCTAGCCTATCTCCAGAGAGGAAGGAAAGGGGTAAAGGGATAGAAACTAAAGAAACCTGAAGGGCCCTGGCGGGATTCGAACCCGGGGCCTCCGGCCCACCATTCCATATGACCAGGTATGGCAAGCCACAAGGGAGTCGCTGGCCCGGCCAGCGATTTCGTGCCCATATGAGTGTTGGTGCGATGACGTCATCGCATCTTCTTGGACTTAGTGCATTTTCCCCACTCAGCTCATTGAGTTATATTGGTGTTTGAGGGTGTAAGGGCTAGTGGTGTTTTGCCGCCAGCTAGCTGCCTTGAGAAAGTGCGCCGCTGTGGATGATATCTATCTCTTGAATCTGGAAAATACTCTCAACACTTCCCGATTGAAGCCAAACGAGAGGGATAGGTGTGCGTATGGTTAAATGTCTTATTGGTTGCTTGATGCAGTAGCTGAATTGATGTAGCTCGCCACTGCTGACTTGAAGGATGTTATGTCGTTGATGTTGATATGTTCCGGGAGCGAGTTCCAGTCATTTATAGTGTGTGGGAAATATGATTGTAGATAGAAGTCCTTTGGTTTAATATAACTCTGTGTGTGATTTAGGCGACGAGATGAGCGACGTGATGAGGCCGGATGAAGGAACTTTCCTGCCGGGATGGCCATCTGACCCTGACGAATCTTCTGAAGCATAGTTAGTCTTGCTATCTTCCTTCGGTCTTGTAGCGGTTCCCATCCCAAGTTGGAAAGCATTGATGTCACACTACTGGTCTTTTTATAGTTTTTGTAGACAAAACGGGCACCTCTGCGCTGTATAGATTAATTTTTGTCCACTAGGTCACCAATGTGGGGTCCCACACCGTCGAGCAATACTCGAGGTGGGGACGGACAAGAGCCTTGAAGGCAGAAGCTTTCAAATCACGGGTGCAGAAATGTAAATTGCGTCTAATGAAACCCAAAACCTTATTGGCTTTGGTAGTGGATTTATTGATGTGATTGGTCCATCTAAGATCATGAGAGAGCTCTACCCAAGATATGTGTGAGAGTTGGTCTCTTGAAGTGTTCTGTTACTAAATTTGTATTTGTGCTGTTTGGGTGTTTTGGAACGAGAGACTTTAAGAGTGTAACATTTGTCGGTGTTAAATGGCATTTGCCAGTTGTCTTGCCATTTGGTGAGATTGTCAAGGTCATGTTGTAAGGTCTGTGCATCTTTGTCAGTTTTAATGGTGTGATACATAACGCAGTCATCTGCGAACAGTCTGACTGTGGATGAAATGCCATGAGGGAGGTCGTTGATGTAGAGCAAAAAGAGGAGGGGCCTAAGACTGTGCCTTGTGGCACGCCAGATCGTATATGGGTCCAATCTGAGTGCTCGCCATCAACAATCGTACCCTCTGTTTACGTTTGGTAAGGAAGTTTGATATCCATGTAAGTAAATTGCCTGTTATGCCATATTTATTGAGTTTGTATAAGAGTCTGTTATGGGGTACCGTGTCAAAGGCTTTGCTAAAGTCCATTATTATGACGTCAGTCTGTATGTTATTGTCGAGTGCGTGTAGTAGGTCGTGTGTTGTGAGGAGTAGTTGAGACTCGCATGAGTGTTTTGTACGGAAACCGTGTTGTTTATCAGTAGGTATGTTGTGTTGGTCAAGGTGATTCATAATGTTACTATGTAAGATGTGTTCCATGATTTTTGAACAGATGGAGGTCAGGGATACGGGTCGATAGTTTCCACGGGTAGTTTTGTCGCCTTTTTTATATATGGGGAGATGTTAGTGGTCAACCAATCGTCCGGTACGAGCCCAGTGGAGATGGATTTATTGAAGATGTGGGCAAGAGAAGGAGTATTCTAGGCTGCAAGTTTGAGGAGGCGACTGGGATTCGTCCGGTCCTGTAGCTTTAGGTTGAGACTTTTCAGGAGTTTCGCCACTACCTTAGGCATGATGGTGAAATCTGGCATTGGTGGATATGATGAAGTATCAGGGTCGTTAATTTTGGACATGGACTCTTCCTCGGTAAAAATCCGAATTCAAAACTGTCTATTTAGGGACATTGGCCTTGATGGTGCTGTCTGAAAAGAGTTTACTCTCTGAGCTTTGGATGCCATAAGTGTCATTTTTAGCCGTTTGATGAATCCCAAAACTGTTAGGCAATGCAACAACAAAACCATGTTGATACTCTGAATAAGTTCTGAAAACCCCAAAACCAAACAACGTCCTAACTGTAAGTCAGCTACTGAATTAAGTCGCTCATTTGCCAGGTTTTTCAGCGACATAGGTTATACAAAATCGACGGGACCTTGATAATTATCCAGGTCCAGCTCGCATGATGATCCAAGCGGGACAATACTTGATGAGACCGTTCCAATGACATGAGTTAATCCAGTCACGGTTGAAGAGGTAACCAAGGGTGATAGTACACTCCATCAAACTCATATTTCTTAGACACCATTCCATTGTGTTATTAGGAGAACTGTTGCAATCTGGCTGAGCCATAAACATGATCATTAACAAGTCTATCCGCACTGTGTTTTCCCAGCTAGCTCGGAAGCTGCCGTGACACCCATGCTCAAAAAGCCTCCCTAGACCAAGAGGTGCTCAAAACTTATCGACCTGTGTCAAATATTAGCAGCGTGTCTAAGTTCATGGAGGAAAAATAGTGAGTGCCCAGATAAAGGATCATCTTGTATCAAATGACTTAAATGAGAAGTTTCAGTCAGCTTACAAAGAACGACACAGCACTGAAACGGCACTTCTGCGTGTCAGGACCGATATCCTCAATGCATTTCACCAACAGTAAGCAGTTGCTATTGTGCTGCTAGATCTGTTCTGCAGCTTTGTTGATTTTTTGATATGTTGATCATGCCATTTTTTGGATAGGACGTGATACTCAACATTCAAGGTTTTTACGGCCTTACAGTGGATTCGTTCTTACCTGCAGAACCGCTCTTTTCGTGGCGCATTGGGGATGCAATTTCAAACAGCATCATCTCCCTTCGGTTTCCTAGGGTTAGGTGGTTAGGGCCTATCTTTTTATAATGTAAACATACTGTATCGCATCAATCATACGGAAGCCAAATATTGCTTACCAATGTATGCTGATGATGTGCAGCTCTATTTGACATTGATCCTAAGATGATGGTGTTGATGCCAAACATGCTGTAAAAGCATCTCTTCTTTGTATGATGAAATCAGTGAGTGGAGGATGCGCATGTAACAAAACTCAAATTGAAGATGAAAAGACAGAATTTTCATCGCATGTTCATCCTCTTACACAAGTCGCCTCAAAGATATTCCCATCAGGGTCGGGACGTGGATGTTCCCCAGTATCGGCAATTAGAAACCTTGGTGTCGATGTTTGAATCAGCCAATGTTAGAATGAAATGTAAAGGTCATAATTAAGTCTGTTAACTTCAACCTTCGCAATATTTACCGGATCCACCGTTTTATCACATTTGAGAGTTGTCATCATCTCGTCCGTTCACTGATTTTATCTCGCATTGACTATGCAATTCACTTTTGTATGGAATGTTGGCCAGAGATCGGAGTAAACTTCAGGTTTTGCAGAATAGAGCAGCCAGGCTGGTGTTCAGATCGATAGAAGGACACCAGCCAAACCACTTCTTTAAAGAGCTCCACTGGCTACCAATTAGTGAGCGCGTTGTCTTAAGCTTTGGCTTCTTACTTACAAGGGCATTTCCGGACAATTGCCATCTTACTTGTCCGAAAATACCTCTCTTTGTATATTCCTGGAAGGCAAGGATTGCGATCTGCAGATGACCAAGACGCTCCTCACTGTTCCCGCACAAAAAAGTCAGTGGGTGACAGGGCTTTCAGCAATGCGGGCCCCTAGCCTATGGAACTCTTTGCCTATCTCTGTTCGCCACTCCAAGTCCATTGTTACTTTTAAGAAGCTCTAAAATTCATCTATTTCTAAGAGTTGATAGTGTGCTTAAATTAATTTTTTTGTTATTGCCTCACATGATATTTAATTGTGCATCGCTCTTTTTTTATTTTATAGTTGATTGTTAAGTACTTATATCCTGGTTAATCTTTTACTCATACATGTGGTATACTATGGTTTAGGCTAAATTAGTATACTCTCTATTTTGTAAGCGCTTTTGGACCTGTTTGAGGGCGGCGGTTAGATCAAATGCCGTTTGTTATTGTTTGTATCCAAGACAGGTGTGGATGTTGCGGACATAGCTCCAGTAAGCCTTTTTGGTGTCCTTCTGGACTTCTTTTCGGTTGTTCTGAACTTCTCCCAGTCAGAATTCTTGTTGGAGTCTCTGGCCCGATTGTATGCGCGTTGTTTGCGGTGTAGACCGCTCCTAACAGCGGAGTTTATCCATGGTGCTTGGTCTCTCTTCTTGATGGTTTTTGTTGGGATGTGATCATCCATGGCTTTAAAGACACCCTATTTGAATTCATTCCATAGGCAGTTGGATGTAACCTGGGAGTTGTTACGGTTATTCATGGCATCGCTCAGGTTCTTAAGGTCTTTTTGGTGTTTTCATTATTGGCTTTGTGAAATTGGTAGATCTTTCTGGGTGGAAGTCTGCTGATTTTTGGCTTAGTGCTGAGTGCTGATCATAGGAATACCCTCATGGTCACTGATTCCAGTGCTGGTTACTTATCGACAAAGTAGGGTGGGTGGTTAAAAAGAGGTCTTGTATATTGCTTCCTCTGGTGGGTTCTGTTACCAACTGCTCTAACGAGTGATCCTGAATGATCTCAATGAACCTTTTGGATACATTAGGGTGTTTAGCTCCTTTCGTCAAGGAAAGCGGCATCCCAAGGGGAAATTGAAGTCCCCTACTAAACAGATGATGGTACCTTTATCCACCTTCATACGAGATAACGACAAGGTATAGCTGGTCTGATAACTTGGGTTATGAGGTAGTAGAAAGCCACCAAGGAGAATATTCTTACATTTGGCAAGCTGTACACTCACCCAGATAGACTTACAATCATGCAAAGTCAGTCATTGGAGTGGCCTATAAGATCACTTCTAGCGCCTACAAATTCTCCTCTCGGCCGTCAGCTGTATACGATCCTACGAAAGGCAGAGTCAAGTCGCTGGAAACACTTTCACTAGTGGCATGTTCGCTATTTAGCCATGACTCGGATCCGATAACGACGTGAGGTTCGTGGGTATCAATGCATGTATAAGGCCTCTTTTGGGCCTTCTTTAATACTTTGACAGTTTATCACTAAGACTCTCAATGAACCAATAGTTTTGTTGGCTTTATTGGATTTGGTCTATTTTGAAGGGGTGATGATGTTTGTGAAACTCATCTGGTCCCTGCACTGAACCAAATACTGCCTTAAAGCTGTTAGGACAGCTCGATGGGGCTACCAGTAGACAGGCTATAAGCTATCTAGCTTATTAAGTTAAGTTAATGTGTACAAAATTATTATACTTTATATCCAGATCAAAAAGGGGCGTAACAGGCGTCACTGTAATGGGGGAGAAAATTACCGGTTTTGAGGGAAATTTTTCAGGTTGGAAGTGAAAATTTCCCGGTGAGCAGGCAAAAAAGGGCGTTGATTGTGATTTAGTCTTTTTCAAGTTTTTTCTTCCTGGTCCAAGCTCTCCACACAACACCTGTTACGCCTACTGCAGATTTCGTGTTAATTTCAATGCTTCTGTAATTTAGATTCATTGCAATACTGTTTTGTTTTCAGTATATTTGGTACATCTTACAATTAGTCAGTGGTGTGGTAATTGGTTCAGTGGTGTTTTGTAAAGAAATATTTGCTTCGTCGCCGAATGTTTTATTCCTGTTCTGCCCGTTCTTTAATATTGACGTGAGGAACAAAGTGAGTATCGGCTGGGAGCCAGCAGTCAAAGCAGCCGTGCTCCCCATATAAGTGTGTTCTTTATACTGTATAGTATGTTTTTTTTTTTTCAACATTGATCGTAGGGCGCAATATAAAATAATTTATTTACTTTTGAGCGCAGGCGAATTAGGAAATAATTCATATTTTCTATCGATGAGCTAGGTGGCCTAATATTTGAATGCGTTTGCGTAGAGCGTGACTGATTTTGTGTCATTGACGGTGTTCTAAAGCTGTGTTCACACATTCATTTTTTCTCTTCATTTTTGAAAAAATGACAAGTATGACAGAAATGATCTACAGCAAGGCACACAATCATTTTGGCATTCATCAAATGTGTCCTATATATGGGACCTGAAAGCATGTGGGTGTAGTTCCAGAAAGTGAACAGGGGCCTACTTTGTTGGTATAGAATTACCATCATTTTCCCGATGAAAATAGAACATGTTCCTATTTTGGCATCATCGCTGAAGTCCCTAAGGACAAAGCACCGAGTTGCAGTTTTCTTATTTCACACAGTCATTTTTAAATCATTTTTCAAGTACAACAGGTGGGTACCATTTATCACCTAATATTCCCCATTGGAAAATGAAGGGGAAAATGACCGTTCTGCAGTGATGATCAGCGAGGGTTAGCCAGATTAAGGTTAGTTATCTCCGATATCCTTCCTCTAACATGTCTAAAATATATTTTTAATGCTCTCTTGCCCAAATTTTAGATAACGTTTTGTTTTATTTGATATATTGATTAACACATGATGCAGTCATGTTTTGCAGAAGCAGTTGTAATGTAGAGGACTAATCAGAATAAGTGCACCACGATTAGACTGAACTTTGATGTTTATTTCTCTTGGGACGAAGGCACTGGACTTGTTACTGTGGTGTGATTACTGACTTCGCATGAGGTGATTGACAAAGATAATGCAGTTGATGGCCCTTGTCCACGATCCGCTGTCCAGGGTGGATACATATTGCGTCATTGTGCGGAGGTATGAAATTGGGATGTAACTGGGGAAATATACAGGTATGTGACTTTTCTTTTCTTTCGGCACCGTGGCCAGCATACTATATTGCTTGCGAGCAAGCCGTCGAAGCAGCCGTGCTCCCCATGAGTGTGCTTATGATTTTTGTTTCAGCAAGGATCGTAGAGCGCTATAGAAAATTATTTACGTTTGAGGAGTATAAAGAAAGAGATGACACAGCAAAACCTGTGTTCAGTGTCTACCATGGTGCTAGTGTTGATAGTACAAATGACATCACAGAAATAACCTGAACAAAAAGACAGCACTCTAAACAAGAATGATTATGGTGTCAAATTGCAAAATTATGACATATTTGCCAATTTAGGCAAGAAACTAGGTCATCTCCCAGAGAGTCAACAAAGTTAATTGAAAAAAAAACACAAATGGGAAAATATATTTCATGACGTACCCGGTAAGACATAAGTCATAAACCATGACATTGATGTAGGCAATTAAGAGCCAATCAAACCACAGCGAGGTGAAGTACATAAAGTGAATTTTGCCATGCAAATGTCACATACTTGGGACTTGTTGTAGAACCAGGGCGAATTAGGCCCATCACAGCAACGGTTGAAGAAATTGAGAAATTCACCACACAACAAAGTAAAAGTAATCTCTGAGATTCATAGATATGGCTGGTTATTACAGAAAATACTGTCCAAATTTTTCAGAAATTGCATGTCCGCTGACCAATCTTCTAAAGAAAAATGCAAAGTTTGTTTGGTCAGCAATACCAAAAAGCATTTGAGAAAATCAAGTCTATTTTGATGAATGCGCCAGTTTTGATTGCGCCAGACATTCAGAAACAATTCAAGTTGGCAGTTGATGCCAATGGCGTAGGCTGCGGTGGAGGTCTCATGCAGGCAGATAAAAACGATGTAGCTCATGCATCCTGTATTATTATTATCATTGCACAGCATTTCTTAAGCGCTATTCCAATTGATCCTAGCGCTGTATAAAGTCACATTTAAAAATACCTTAGATTACAATAATAACATAGTAAAAATCAACAACAGCAAAATTTAATATACAACTCTAAAAAAAACAGACAAGTTTAAAAAATAATCAATATGATACCAGGGCAAGATGATTAAAACCGTTCATTCAGATGGGAAAAGGTGAGTTTTAAGGGCCTTTTTTAAACGCACTAACTGTGGATAAACTATGAATAAAGATGGGGAGAGAGTTCCAGAGGCGCGGACCAGCAACACAAAATGCTTTGTCACCAATTGATCGAAAGGTACGAGAAACGCTAAGAAAATTGGCATTCTCAGAGCGCAGACCATTCCTCCCAGAGGTATACCTGATAAGAAGATCGGACAGGTAAACAGGAATAAGGTGATTCATTCATTTAAAAGTCAGGAGAAGCACCTTAAAGATAACTGTTTCATTTACAGGTAACCAATGAAGCTCTCTCTGCAAGGGGTCAGAAGGATGGAATCTATTGCACTTGAAAATAATCCTGGCAGCCTTGTTTTGAAGTGTTTGTAAGGCCCATGTCACTGGGGAGAAAGCGGAAAGTAAGGCAACCTCTTCGAAAATCCTTCAAAACTGCCCAAAATTGCACAACACTGATCTGGCAATTTTGTGAAATTTTGAGCAATTTACAGTAATTTTCGCGTATTCGCAAATTTTTCGCTATCTTCTGCATTTTCCCCAGTGACATGGGGCCTTTTGTAACTTTCTTACTTCTCTGTCTGATATACCATACAAAAACGAGTTTGCATAGTCTAATCGGAACAAAATAAGCGAACGGACTAAATGATGGCAGCTTTCAGCAGTGATGTACCGACGAATTCTGTTTATTTTCCTGAGATGATAGTTTACAGTTTTGACAATAGAGTTCACATGATCCCTCATAGACATAGTTTGATCAAAAAACCATCCCCAGATTTCGTATTTTGGATGATGGGAAGATTATCACCAATTTGAAGAGAAACATTGCCCAACTTAACTTCAACAGATAGTAAGGCAATGCTGCAAGAAAAAACTCTGTTTTGCTATTGTTAAAGGAGCATTTCGTGATTCCAGCACCTTCTGTTTTATTCATTGATTACTAGATATCCTTGAGAAAAGCTTATTCTCAAAATTTGAGCTGATCCCTATCTTGCGGTTTAGTGTTATGAGCAATTACTCCTTTCCCATGGTCCCATAGGCTACTGTGCTGTAATTTCTGTCCGTTTACGGACAGAAAATACAAAATTGCGAATTTCTTACAGATGCGACCGAATTTGCACGTAAGATTGGGCACACGTGGATTACTAAGGCTAACGGTTCAGATGACATAAAAATCTCAACATGTTTTAGGTAAGACGGGGGGACGAGGCTGTGGATCACGAAATGCCCCTTTAAGCTTCAGCATGTTTCTTGTCATCCATTCATGAATATAATTTATACATGATGACAATCGTTAGAGCTAATTCGGCAGCACCATCTGTTTTGGATCGAAAGCCAGAAAAAGTTGGATATCATCAGCGTATGTGATAATTGATACCATTCTGTATATTACTCCTCTAAGGTTTGACAGACATCACAGAAACTACTCTACAATTCAGAAAGATTGTCTAGCATTGCCATCGTCATTGAAAATTTTAGTACAAGTTTACTTTAGTACAACACTGCACCCAGGTCTTGTGTACACTGATCACAATCCGTTGACTTTCATCAACAAGGTGAAAAACAGAAATCAGAGACTTGTAAGGTGGAGTATAACGCTATAAGAATACAATCTGGACATGGGACATATCAAAAGAAAAGAAAATGTCTTGGCAGATGCGTTGTAGCTACCTAATTTTTATAAAAAAAAATTAAGTATTACAACTTGTAAGACTGTATGCAGCAATGCAAGAACTCTATAAAAGGTGCGAAATACACACTATGTAAAGTGAACTGTAGGAAGTTTTTAGAAAATGTTCATTTCATTCAAATTTTCTTTTTAGTGAGGAATGTTGTAGTATCCTCATTTGTGATTGTATTATTTTATTGTTGTATGTAACTAGAGAAAGATTCCTATCGGGGAAAATACCTTGTTTCATCATGCAAGAGAAAAATGGAAATCACCCAGTGCTCTATTGAAATGCAATATCTGTTTCCACATGCTCAGAGACCTTCGTAGAAAAGTTACTGTAAATAACCAGGGACCTTCCTGGGGATTTTCCAGGCATGGTGCAAGTTAAAGATTGCAACATAGGTAGTTTCCAGTGATGTTATCATTGAACTTTTCTATTGGATAATGTAAATGATCTAATGCCTATCTTTGAGATGGGGGAAAAACTAGCTGTCAAGTATAATATAGCTGAGCTTCCTAGCTAGGACTTTGCCAGTAGTTTGATCTGTAGAGTTCGAACATCAGAGTAGTATTACTACCAGGATTTGTAATTATTTGCTGCCATATGAGCTCAAGACTAGTAAGTTTGCTGTTGCCAAAAGAGCTTCAGTTTTGGATTCAAATAGATTCCCTTTTGTGGTCCTAAAAGTGGACAACGTGAGGGTACCCATTTCTGATATTTAGCACAAATTAATATCTCATCTATATATGGCTACCCTGAATTTTTCAATGAACCTAACCCGGTAGGCACTCGATTCAGTTTACCTTAGAATGACACTTAGGGGGAAATTTGAATTATTCACTTAGGCTATAATGAACTCTTATTATTTAGATTAATCAATATTCATCCTTTGTTAGTCTAGTGGATTATCTTTAATTTGCATAAATTAATATTCATATCCTTTGACGGAATAAAGCGCAAACAAAGGATAACGTTAAGGGGAAACGAAATTTCCCCCTAACGTAATTAGCGAATAGCGGATTTCCCCCTAACACACACATAAGCTTATAATAATAATAATAATAATAATAATAATAATGATAATAATAATAATATACTGGATTTTATAAAGCGCCATTCCTATAAGATCACGGCGCTGTTGCCTATTATTATTACACTGCCGTCAAGAAATCGTCACAATCATTTCGCTTTATGTTAGTTCCACGCTTTATTCCGCTGTCGTCTATGAAGCCCGGACTATCATGGCTCCAGGCGGAGTATCTGCTTTTACACAGGTAGACATTTTGCTTCGCGGAACGTTTCATGCCTTGCTAGTGGAGCGGTCAGGACTGCAAATTGGTCGGGAACCCCTCCCCTCGGTACAACAAAATACAACCACTTTTTTTCGAATGATAATAATGTAGAATTTACGAAAATGATGGTTGTGGTAAAAAAAATATGGTGGCAGGGGTGTTTTTTTGCCAAAAAACTCTATTTTGGGGCTAAAAATTAAGAAAATCATGATTTTTTATTTTTAAGCCCAAAACACTAGGATCTGATGTGGTGGTATTTGTTAATCATAGATCTTTATTTTATAGATTGCATGAATGGTCAAAATGCTACTTTTGGGGTAAAAAGTGTATTAATTGGGGTGTTTTGGGGGAAGGTCTTTTTTTGGCTAAAAATTAAGGAAAATTAGGATTTTCTCTAAGAAAATAGACAAAAGCACCACATTTTTACGTAGTAGCATCATTGTTTTTATAGATCTATATTTCATATATTGTCGGGAGAGCCTGTAAAACTTTTAGTAGGTGTGTTTATGTACAAAAGTAAAAAAAAATCCCGGTTTTGGTTAAAAATTGAAAAACGGGGTGAAATACACACGGATCTAAAGCACTAAAATTGGATGTGGTAATGAACTTCTCTCTGTAGATTTTGATTTCATGTTTTACAAAAGCATCCAGGAAAGATAAAAGCAGAGTATTTGATGATTAAAAAAAAAAAATGTAATTTTAGTTTAAAAATGCAAAATTATTCAAAAATTTCATTTTTTTACTCTATTTTGTACAGTACTGAATCTTATAGGAGTGTCTCAGTATTTAAATGCCCCAGTTTTATATTAATAGTATTTTAAATGAGTAAACAGATTAACTTACAAAGTTTTATATCATTTTAGAGGGGTCGTCCATGCAATCGGAAAGACCGTATGTCGGCATATTCGCGGTGTCTGCGGTTGGGGCCCGTCCGTGTTTGGTCAACATTTGTATACACCTTTGGAACTTGGTTTGCTTGTACATTGAGACATGCGGTCTTACGTAGGGTACAACCTGAGGTGTCAGAGTCATTAAGGGGTTACTTACGGTCATAATCGACGACCTATTCGGGACTGCTGTCCCTATTTTTTTTTTAAAGTACCGCAGCACTTTGAGACGGCAGTGAAAGGGCCAATTAGAGGGGAACAAGTACAGAGAGCAATATTATGTGCTCCAACGAATCGAAAAAAAAAATCGGTCCACAAATCAGATTTAAGCATGTTCGTAACAAGTTTAGTTACGAATATACCCCATAAGTTATAGGTCCCAAAGCAACGCTAATAAGAACACAAGACCCTTACTACAACACGTAATGATGGGATATTCAGATCTTTGGACACTGGTTGTTTTCTATCAAATTTCTTCGCTTAGAATATTCTAAAGACTTATTCTTCTCTTTCATAAGCTATTCCTGCAAATTTAATTAAATTGTTTACTCTTTCGGGTGATTACTTTAATCTGTTTAGCCAAAATGCCTTGATTTATCTAAGACATCTATTTCTCGACGACCTCCGAAGATCCTATGTTTTTATTGTGATATTGAAGGGAAAAATTACTTTCCTCAAATAGGTTTCTAAAACCCGAATAATAGTCAAACTTTAGCTACAACATTAAACTCCATGTTTTATGCTCGAAATATAGCTGAAAATACTTGAAAACCATTTACATCCAACATTCATTCAGTTTAGTATGATGTTAACATGTCCAAAAAAAAAAAAAAAAAAAAATTTGGGGCCAATTTAGTCAAAAACATGCATTTCCGCGGGCAAAATATGATTTTTGAGATCTGTGTAACATGTCCTATCTAAGTAGATTTTTATGCCATTCTATATGAGACTATGTCATATGTCATACCTCAACAGCTTAAAAAGCCCATTTCACTGGGGAAAAGTTGGTAAAATCGCAAATCAGATGAAAATCTAAAGATACATGTATTTCAAAACCGTGTTCTTTGAAATTTTAATGATGCGATTGAGATGATCTTGTGAAATTTCATTAAATTCTTTCTCCAAATTCCTCCTTCCAATTCCTCCCGATTTTTTTTTATCATTTCTCAGGACTCAATCAAGCCTATCTGTGATTTTAAGGAATCCCTGTGCAATTTTACCAAACTCTTATGCGACCTGGATGTATTTGTTGCGATTTTAGTGAAAACTCTGTGCAATTGAACAGAATTGTTTGCGATTTAACAGAACCTTGTGTTTTACAGAATCTGTGCATTTAATAACATAATTCTTTGCAATTTAGGAAAATCATTGGCGAGTTTACAATTTTTGATGAATTTTGTGATTTACCAGAATCTTGTTGATTTTGTATGGAAGATTGTGGGATTTTGTTTACGTTATCCTTAAAAAATCCTTGGTTCGATTTTACAAAATTGGTGTATGCTTTTTGCAAATATGGCAAAGTCCTTTTTAAAATTTATCAATTTTTGGCATTTTCCCACTTTAACCTTACCCCCCAGACTAGACCTCCACTTTTGGATAAAAAGAAGGTGTTTACAACTCATACATTTACTATAATGTCAATAACCACTGCACTGTAACAGGAATATAAAATTGTACAACTTGAATTAAAATCTGTGGAAGTAGAAGGTGTTATAGCTACCTGTCAGTTGTTATGTTGTTTCTTGGCAGTACTGTACTTTTGTGCATAAGATTTCACATAATTTTGTGTGATTTTTACGTTATCTTAAAAAATCTTGTGCGATTTTACAAAGTTTTGTATGCTTTTGCAAAATAATGGCAAAAGTCTTTTGTTAAAATTGGTCAATTGGCATTTTCCACTTTACTCAGACTAGAACATCCATCTGGATAAAAAGAAGAAGGTTACAACGCACATCATTACTATAATGGCAATAACCACTGCACTGTAACAGGAATATAAAATTGTACAACTTGAATTAAAATCTTTGGACAACAATAGAAAGTGTTATAAGCACTGTCAAGTTGTATGTTGTTTTTGGCAGTACTGTAATTTGGGGCATCAGATTTCACATTATTGTGTGATTTTTACGTTATCTTAAAAAATCTTGTGCGATTTTACAAAGTTTTGTATGCTTTTGCAAAATAATGGCAAAAGTGATTGTTTTTACCGAAATTTGAACCCTTTGGGGCAAGAAAAAACAAAATTATTTTCGGGCAAAAAAACCCTAACATTATTCTCGTTCCGTTCGCAAAATCTGGGGTTTTTGCCTTTTTGAGCTCTTTTAGGGTTTTGCCTTTTTCATATTTTCGTAATTGTTTTGTCATATTGTCTTTTCAAAGATGAATTTTGTTTGGATAATTACATCATCTTCATGTTCGGGCATGCTTGCAAATCACCTTTTACTAAGTTAGAAGATGTCCATTCACTAATGATACTGAGAAAAAGGGTGTCATTTTCATAAAAAATCCTCTAAATTCTTAGATTAAAAATTAATCTAATGGAATGATATTAAGGACAAATTCAAGATAGATTTAAAATTGGTATAAAAATAGACTGAAATATAAATTTAATAGATTTGCCTCTAAGAAATGTAGACCGTATGTAAATTTCTTGCTCTTTAATTTGAGGTCGAAGAGAAATTTCATTAATGCTGAAACTGCACCTTATGAAATCTTCATTCATAAAATTAAAAAAATGATATGGAAGTTCTTTTAGATTATGGCATTGGTGTTATGTCCGATAAATGGGCATTTTCTTTTTCTGAAATCCAGTTTAAAACCTGCCATATGTATTGATTGATAGAATAATCATACACGCCGGATATAATGCACAGGCAAGGGCAGGTCGTGCTGGGTAAAACATGACAGCATTTTCATCAATAATTCATCAAAATGATTTTATAAGACACACCAAATGCCTCAAGCCACCAAAATTGCAAAAAGGATAATAATTGCAAAAAAAAAATTTGAATATTGGGGCCAATTACTATGCAGTGGACAGTATTGTATGCAATCCACTATTGCAAAAAGCATGACTCTTGTTTTTCAGGACGATCTAATTTGGGATAAGGTACTTTATACCCCTTCCCTTTACTTTCTCAGGTGCGAGTGCCCCCCTGTCTGTCCTCTTTGCCTTTTCATTCTCAGGTCCTCAGAATTCCTCAATTTCTTTTTATGTTCCACTCTTACTTTATGTAATGCCTTCTACATCGTTCTCTTACCCCTATGATATAACACACTGGGTAACATATGTTAAATTTTGAGATACAACTGTGAAATTAAAGCTATATTAGTGAATGCAATTGTTAAATAATAAAAGCATTTCAATGTATGTGACATATAAACCATTTATATATTGCTGATACGTCTATATTGTAGCACTTTTACAATAATAAATTATGGAAAAACGAATCGAACATGCGGACAGGGCCCATAGCAAGGATGCAAAGTATGCAGCAGCCAACCAAATCACAGACACAGCCAATACATAGAAATGCATCAAAATGGGGTTCAGGGAATTGACTCAAAAGTGTGATTGACCTGTTACAATCCTGACACAGGAAAGTCTTGAAAACTTTCTTACGGAAAAAATGTACGGTGTGTCTCAGCTTCCAACAGCCAAGACCCTAAGACTTTGCGATATTTTTTAGTCGAAAAAGCTATGCGCTACACGGAAATTGTTTTTTATACATTCCTTCGTGGACCTTTTTTTCTTGACCGTTCAAAACAAAAAACGTTACAATCTGTTGAAACCCTAAAAACACACCAAAATGCCGGTAAGGCCAAAACATAACAAGTTAGTTTCCAGTAGGTCATGCGCATTTTTGATTTTTTCGAGCCATTTTAACACATTTCATTTTGACCTTACTAAGAAAATTTGCAATTTTAATACAAGTTTTGGGACGGCCCCTGGGTACTAATTAGGTAACTTTCAAAAATTTGTGCAGGATGTAATATGAAAGCCAGAATGTAAATGTTTGTAGCTGTGGGCAGAAAAAAAGTAATCATTGTATATCAATAATAAACCGTTTTGGCCAAAAAACAGCATTTTTTCATATTTTGCTTATTTAGGCCAAACAGTGACTCTTAACTAAATTTCCATTTCACCAATTTTTTGAGCAAGCCTTATTTTTGTTAATCAATACACACATAAGTCTAAACAAAAAAGTAAACACTTAGTGTTTTCAAAATTCTTTCAGTTTTAGTTTGGCCGGAAATATATTATTTTTTTAATTTATTATCATTTTCTCAATTGTTCACCAAAATTGGCATTTTTGAATGCAAAAACCACATTCTAGCCATTGTTAGTATTAAATAAGCTGCCAAAGTCTGTATGGACATCTGCACACAATATTTACAGAATATAATCATAAAATCATGTTGTTACTGCATACACTTGTGTGGTGTTTTGTCCATTTTTGTAAGGAACAATTAGCTATTTTTGTTGATTTTTATGCCAACACATTTACCTTCTAACCCCAAAAATAACTCTTCTAACGCATTTTGTGCAGCAAAATATAATCTGGTCCTGGCCTTTTTAATGCAATTTTAAAAGGTAGATCTAAACAAAAAGGTACTTATGTACTCAGAATGTGCTTTGGGATTAAATTAAAAAATCATTTGTTTTTTTAATTTGGCTTTATTTTTTAGCCCCAAAATAGCGTTTTTTTTTTTTGCCAAAAAACCCCCCTGCCCACCAAATTTTTTGACCACAACCTCAGTTTCATAAATCCTATATACTTGGCCTTTGAATAAAATGGTTTGTGTTTGTGTTGTTTACCGAGGGAGGGGGTTACACGCGAAAAATAAAGCACTTTTTGAAGCTTGAACCGCTCGCCTATTAGATTGTGTGGCCAAATTGCAATTCTCTAATCCTTGATAACATTTTAACAGATAAATTGATACTGCTATTTTGATCAGTACTTCGAATAAATGTAATAGCACCCTGTTTTGGAGACGGTTTCACAACTTATGCTCCGGAGCAAAGTTGTGGTCAAAATTCACACTTGCCGTATGAAGAAAAAATATTTTTGCCGCTGGAACCATTTTTGCAGTTTTCCTTTCACTCCGTAAATTGGCAGTCAGGGTTAAGGATTTTTGTGTGGTAAAAATGAAAAGATTAGTCCAATGTATTAGCACATCCAGGAGCATGCCGGGGGTATGCTTCAATAGGTGATCCCCCTCCTCCCCCCAAAAAAATCGAAAGTTTCCAGTGGCAGCTCAGACTTATTTTTCGGGGGGGGGGGGATGGGGAGAGCAAAGTGATTTTTTTTAGGGAGAGTGAAATTCTGGGAGGGGAGCAAAGTTTTTTTTGTTGGGGGGGTTAAAGTGACAAATTCTGGGAGGGGGCATTTCGAGATTTTTTAAAAACCAAATTTTAGTCCAAAAATAATCGCTGAGTTTTAAACCCACATATCATTTTTTTTCTTCTTCTGTTTGGGGGGGGTGTGGGGGAAATACCCACCCCCGCGCACCACTTGGAGTTCCCTTTAATCATTTCTCTGCCTTTCAAAAATTATGAGTTTCTTTCACCCAATTAAACCTGCTCCGGCTCCCTCCCCAGTTTTTAAGATGTTCCGCATGTTAGAAAATGGACTGCATTATCATTCCCTCCTTCCCCCCCCCCACCCACACAAAAAAAAAACTATTACGGCCCCTTCCAACTATAAGAAATCATCCATGAATAAACTGGTACTATTTCACACTTTTTTTATAACTATCAGTTCCTAGAATTACATTCATCCAGTTTTTTTAATCTCAATTTTGTAATAAACGAATCGAATTAAACTTATTGTTGTTATTTATTTATCAGCTAAAAAATACAATCTTACAATGCTATGCGCCCCATTAATAGGCGTCCTTAACATTAACTGCATAAGGGGTTTTGCTTTTCCGTTTATGCATAACGGGGGGGGGGGGTTTCCTAGGGACCCCCCCTAATAAAACCATCCTAAAGTATTTTTTTGATGAAATCCACCACATGTTATGAAGCTTACAGACTCAACAATAAAGAAATAAAAAACTTTAAAATTTTTTACACATTTTCATTAATAAGTTCAGTATTGAACTTTAATGTTTGCGTCAAATGTTGCGAAAAGACACTATTTGTTTCTCTGCATCATTCTACGGGTACGGCATTGCCTCACCTAGACTAGTGCTGCTTGCTTAATATGGTGAAGAATGAACTATATTTACCATATAAGCACAAACATAATGTCCATGCCATTTATATTTTTAAGGTTACTTGTATAATTACCATAGGTTTCTACACTAAACGCTACATGATGTATATAAAATATTATGGCTCCATTGGCCGACTATCTTCCCAAGATTGTTTTTTAAAATTATTTATTTACTTTGTTTATGCCACTAGGTTATGCATTGATGTTTAGTGCATAATGGGGTGGGGGGCTCCAGGACCCATGCTAATTAAACACGCAAACCACGCGATGGATGTGGATTTTTTTTGCACCAATGCAGCGCAACTACAAGGGGTTTAGACAAATCACAAAAATTTATAAACCAAATATATTGCAGCGTAAAAATCGCCGGCTGAAAACAAAAAATGGGTCCCGAGAACCCCCCCCCCCCTTAATGCATTTAAGTGTTAATAAAATTATCGTTGTGCAGTAGCGGGTATGTTACGGTGCTCCTTTAAAAACAGGGACTTTCCTTTTGATCTTGCGTAGGTAGTTGAATTTGGCACTTCGTCCTGTAAAGAGTGCATTAAACGATCCCAAATTTATCGCTAAATGTGCAAACTTTCACAATTGACACACCCCGGGAGTTTTACCCGTATTTATCTAGTTTTTTACTGCCAACGGATCTTAGTTCCACCTCTCCTTGCACCTAACTAACGGTTTTTTCTGAACGTTTATAAACCGTGCTTGGTCATTCCAAATGCCATTAAAATAGGTATACAGAATACTTAGGTATAGTAAGGGACAGAATATTTTCTGGTCAAATATTTTAAAAATCATGTCCAATAATTTATCAATTCTTCTGTATAGCGTCAAGGAACAAAAAAGTCAATTGTCAGGGTAAAACAAATCTGTATGTCACAAAATCAGCGTAATGGTAAAATGGTCTGAATAAAGTTTCAAAATGGTCCAATAAATTATATTGGTGTCCCTTTATCTCTGTTTAAAATACAAAAGTTGCAGTTAATTCTAGTTCTGAATCTTTTTTTGGTTCGTCGTTCTCTTCCACTATTCACGATATTGGCTTCGGACCTGATGTTTATCGGTGGATGTACTGCTTTGGAGTATCTGTCTGCGGACAAATTGGTGGATTGAACGTTCTTGCAGGTCTTAAATCGGGACTATTGCTGGGGTCACTAAACACAACACTCTTTTAAATTTGTAGTTTACTCCAGGAGGAAATAACATCTAGGTCACCAACTCTGCTAGTCCATCTACTCTCTAAATTTCTTAGATTGGAATCAACATAATTGGATTGCTATTAACACAAACTCAAAATATAATCAAAGTTCAAATTTGTCTCCATTTTAATCTAAGAAATTGAGAGAGTAGCGGTTCTCAGGATGGTTTGAAATTATCCTCCATATTGAGTGATAAATTTCGATTCTTTGAGAAGAACCAGTACAGTTTACTTTACACTATACATAGTATATTAATCCGATTAAGCTGCATTCTCCGAATTGTGTCGGTCCCGTTTGTGGTCGTCCCCTCATCATCTAATAGAACTTCAACACTTTTATTTAGTCCGGTTCTCGACCCATAGGACTTTTGCGCAAACGTCCACACAAATGTTTTGATGTTTCTAGGCAACATTGAGCTGCTTATTCCAAATCTGGATATGCCACTTTGGCATCACATTGGGCATTGTGAGATATGGAAGGGGTATTTAACAGGGGTAACATTTGTAAATGTTTCATGTGGCTTTGAAATATGTATAGAAGTGCTTATCTTGTCCTAGAGGTTTAAAAAAGGTATAGTTGCTATAACCTGCAACCTTTTGTGTTTTTACACTACGACCAAAATTTTCAGGTCATCATGGGATTAATATTTTACACGATCCGATTTGTTTCAATTGGTTTTAAATTGTTTACCCAGATTGACCGTGACCATTTTAGACTTGTATGTTAAAGTAAATGTCCTAGATATAGCAACTATACCCTTTTTTTAATCCATAGGACCAGATGAACATGACTCTACACCTTTTAAAAACCATTATGAGCTTTACAAATTTTAACCCCTGTTTTAATTACCCCCCTACCCTATCTCAAAATGCTCAAGCTCAAAGTCGCAATCATCCAGATTTAATTCGTAGGTCAAATTGCCAAAACCATCAACAATTTGTGTGGACTCTTGCGCAGGTCACATGCAAGGTTTCTTGGGCCGAGCATCCAGACTATTTAGCTTCTCGAAGATGCTGATATCTTTCCTGCTAGATCGAAACACAAGCTTGGTGTTATTTGTGACCAACAACCTGACTATGTTATGAAGCATGTACGCCTACTTTGTTATTCAATAAACTGTGGCGAAATCTGCAACATCTACTGTTTTGGCCGTTTATAGATGTGGACATGTCACCCACACTGTACGAACTCTTATCTAGTAAAATTAAATCACTCTACTATACTTTTAAATGGCCTCTCGCCATGACGACCTCACGCGCCTTCAAGGTTGCTAGACCTGGTTTGTCAGCAACCTGGATCTACTCACATCACGCATCACCTACATTTTGATCAATTGCACTGCCTGTCAATTTCAGAACGAATTATTTTCGAAACTGTTTGTACGTGTTTAAATCATGAAGATTTCTCCAGAGAACATTGACTCACTGGCCTTTGATGACAGATTCTTGGCCGAACTCCATATTCACACGTTTCTCGACCCCATCAATTTTGAGGTCCCACTTTTTAGAGAAACGGCTGGTGAGAGAGCCTTCTCTCTGTCACTGTGGCGCGACCTAAGCTTTGCAAAAGCTTTTCTAACATCATCCAGGATGCTTCTAGTGTGATCACTCTTGTATCCGATTTGCATTTGTTCTAAATCTAATCAATGCCTCAGTTCCTCCTTTACATTTTGAGAACGATACGATGGAAATGTAACCATTACCCTTCCAAAGATAAATCACAGAAAAGAAATCGATTTTGGCTGTTAAGAAAGCTGAACCCGAGAGAACTTTAATTCTCGGCGCACCAACATCCGACGTCACGTTAGCTTATTTATAGTGGGCGAACCAGACCTTAAAATACTATATTTGTATCACACCGGGCAATACAAGAGGCAATGATAGAAAATGTTCTATTAAACACTAATCCCTTACAAAGAATCTACGTTGTCTGTGAGCCGAAAATTAGTAACATATAGATAGTCCAACAAACATTGTGAGACAATCTTCAACTTAAGTAAAATTGGCTTTTGTTTAATGGTACGCCCTGTTAAGAATAATTTGACCTTTGGCCTTGTTATTGGGGTTCGTTTATTTATAAGTTCCTAACGATAAGTCGGATCCTCACACAACCATTTGAGATCTTTCTGACCATAGCAATTATTCTCGGTTAATGCCCCCTTCAGATTATCATCATACATTGTCGTGCAATGTTTTTGTGAGGTCCCCCTGGTTTCAAAGCCCTCTTTGCCCATCCCTCACCAGGATATAACCGACGACATGCTTGCTCATCCACTAGTAACATTAACTGAGCGTGCTGCAGGGATATTGGTTGAGATTACTTTTTCGTATACAGATATGTTTTTGAATAATAAGGTTGATACTTGATGGATGCTTATAATGGCGTAACTACTTTTTGTTGTACTTTTGAGATGCGTCTATTGCACAGCTGTTTTGGCCCCATACAATTGTCTCTTTTATCTTTGGAACAATTTTTAGCGTGGCGAACAATTTTTGGCACTGATATAAGTAGGGATATGCAAGAGTTATCATCTCTCTTCTAACAATCAGACAATCCCTTGCGGGGAATCTTGCCATATAGGCCTACAAAGGTCTTGATTTGTATTTTAGAGCGCCCTCTATATGCCCATTCTCCATAGAAAGACGTTTAAAAAACAAGATTTTAATGAAGCAAATCATATTTGCCTGCAATGAAATTTCGTAAAATTATCATATAATTGTTAGTGGACTAAATATTCCAATTCAGTTCGCAAAAGTTTGGTCGCCGGGCGATAATTTTTCTTTTATTCCGTTTGTCCATAATAAATAGATTTCAAACAGCTGTGATTGAAGCTGAATTCCTCTAGAGGTATATCATGGATAAAGACTCAGAGTATGTTCTTGGCCATTTGTCTTGGATGACAGCGGGGAGGTGTTGTGTGTGTCAATGGTTCGATTACGCGATCACTAGAATAATTGTGTTAAGGATGGTTAGGATGACAAAAGAGTTCCTGTTTATGTTCGCTCAGTGAATAAGGTGAATGTAGTTCATGTGATGTCTTGGATGAGTAAGAATATTTATATGACATGCATGTTTAATACATCAGGCTTCAGTGCCTCAAGCCCCATTACACCCTACATCACTAACACCCTGCTATGAGTCCACAGACCGGCTCATTAAGAGCATATTCGATTTAAACTCCGTTCACCATTTATGCACATGGAGTTTTAATAAGAGATCAAGAAAAACTGACATGCATAAAATTTCATGCCTTTACAACCACAAAAACGTTAAGATTCGAAATAGAACATCAAACAGTACCTTACGTAAAGAGAATGACTAATCCTGGCCTGATTGTTTGCATGCCAAGCAAACCCACCTGCTATCAGCAAGGATAATCAAAAGCAAGATCAATAGACAGTATCCCGTTGGCCTGTTGAGAATAAGCTTTCACGGGATATCTTTTTAAGGGGAGTGTCAAATTGTTGTTTCTATGGCTTTAAAGTAGGCACCATGGCTTCATCTCTACAGGATTACCTTTTCTCATTTTTTTTCAGAGAGTAATTATTGGTGCAATCTATTTTTGCACTGCTGGGCTCTGGTTGAACATCTATAATGAACATACTGTATACTCGTATTGTAAAAGATTCTCGAAGCAAAATACAATAACACACGAAGAAAGTAGTGTGCGATAGTAAGAAATAACAGGTTAAAGCAATAATAGCACATTTTTTTTAAGAGCGCCCCCAATTTTTCTAAAATTTTGAGATTTTACACGGTTGCATTGGTGACTGGCTAGTTAACTATACCTGCGAATGGTTAAGCTCGAAAATGTCTATGTGTCGCAAACGAAGGAATTTTGTAATTAGAATAATTAATATCGGAGATCTCCGATAATAATTCAACAGCTGCTGGAAACGGCCTTCCAATATCAAATAGCCGGAAAATAGCGCCATGTACGTATCTACGCTCATCCATTAGTTGTTTTATTGGTTCAGGCAAGTCAAGTTAGAGGTCATTTTCTTGAGGTGGCACTATTTCATCATCGACGGACATAAACTTAGCATTTCCAGCTCTGCCGTTAAGTACAATCTGGGATCCCATTTCTAATTACAAAATTGCTTATTTTATGATAAATATGCATTTGTGAGCATTCTCGTTCTCAGGTGTAGTTTCTTAGACAATGACCAACATAACTGTGCAAAAATATATATTTTTTTTAAATTAAAAAAATGTACTGTTATTGCTTTAAGAGCTCAGTTACCATACCACCCATAGTGAAACACATGAGGATGCTACCAATCGCTAAGTACACTGTAAATTAGGTTATATTGAAAGGCTGGACAAAATAGTATTTAGTTCTCTAAACATTGCTAAACATACTTGATTCTTGCACAAACCCCCAATGTACACTGTCAGTGGATAGAAATCATACATTGAAGATTGAAGTGCTTAGATATTAAACAGGTTTAGGAAGTCTGGACAGAATAGTGTTCAGATTGGTGTTTAAACCCTAAATACTCAATTTATTGGATAATGTTTATGTACCATGTAGTGTCATTTGTACGTTAAGTCTTGATATCTCTTGGATTCAGGTACTCTACCATGCCAAACAACTGAAAAACCACTGTCTTTCTGCATGTTTGACGAACGAAAGTTAATACAGCTAGAAATGAATGCAGCTCTAAGCTATAAGGCTAGTCTTATTATCCTGGCTGCAACAGCTATGTAAAGAGATTATATTCGTCATTCTACAAAGGCATGATAGATTCGCATCATGATCAATGTCTTCGATACAAGCTTCAACCTTTTTCAAGGCGGCTTCGCGGTCCTTAGGGTCGTATATCACTCAGTGTTGAATGTTGTCAGCATAAACAGGAAAACCGAAAGCCATGGGGAGCGATAATATCTTGTAATGCGACATCGAACATTATTAAATCAAAAGGCCCAGTGACATAGCCCTGCGGGCCACATATCAATATGACATCCAAGATAGATATAGATTGCGCTTGGCCATTCAGGTAGGAGAACCACTGGAGAGTATTTCCTTCGTATTTCCAATGGTGTCAAACCCTACGTTGAATTCCAGTAGTACTAACAGGGCCACAATACGCTTAAGTATTAATACGTCTCATTATATATTGTGGATTTCTGTAAACTGTTACTCTGGAAATATATCATCGATTTCAACTACTAAAACACTCACTCATTCGCCAGCTTATCGCATGTTCACAGACTTCTATAAATACCCAAAACATCACGAGGTCCCCAACTCCAAAACAACTGAAATGTCTTCAGCCAAAGCCTTGTTTCATAGGATTCGTTAAAATTGTGCACATTCGCGTTCCCCACGACAACAGCGATTCTAGGCAGATGAGTTCCATGTTGACTCAAGCAATTAGTCAACTCGCCTAAGAGGATGATTTTCGAATCATGGCGAGTCAAGAGGAATATGGCAAAGCAGAGAATAATAATTTGTTCCCCTTTTGATGCACATATATTTAATGGTTTGTTCAAGTTCAAGCACACTTAACATCTGAAATGAATACAATATTGAGAGACACTTGATATTTAAAAACGACAAGCTGTTTTTCTTATTCAAAATCAGCTGAATAAGGACCATGTGACTCTCTCACACATATACATACATATTCAAGACACTTTAATTTGGTAACTGCACCTGTTTAATGTTGCTATCTGTGGTTGTGTATGCTTCGCAGTAACTTATTATGTATCTCAATGAAATATTTCGAGATATTCGCGAAATTAAATTTGTATTTTAATATAGTGCTCAGTTTCTTATCCTTTATTCATTCTTTGAGCAGGCTTTTTTTTCAGCTGTTACTTGTATGCCTTTCCCCATGTTTTTCTGATCGCAGTACACTTTGACCAATTTTGTTTCTGCAGCCATTCTTATCTACGCTCTCGTTTCTTCTATTTCTATCTCGCCGAATTCGATCAGCCTCCTCAAGTTTCTTGCTTGTCTGTGTGTTAAGCATTTACGTTCGAGTTATATAAGCGCTTTTAAAGTAACAATTTCTTGATTAAACGTGTGTATATCTTGCCATGTCTCGTTCAGCTTTCTGCTAGTTTGTACGTGTAGAAAAACAACAGGAAATAAATAAGCCATAGCTAATTGTTTCATGATAGTTTCCTGATGTTGTGAGAATAGCATATCAAAAGTCAACAAAGTTTTCCTTTGTGGTAATTGAGAAATAAGGGATAAAGTTTGCGCAGGGGTCAAATTGTAAAATGTTCCATTTGCGTTCAGAACGCAATTGAGGCGGATTTAGAGGGGGCGCACCCGGCGCGCGCACCCCTCTATTTTTTGCAGAGCACAGGGCGCCGGGCGCCGCATATAGCGCGCCGGGCGCACTGTAGATCTATAAAAATGACTTTTTACGCGCAGGGCGCCCTGTAGATCACTAAGAATGATGGTACAGGGTGCCGGGCGCAGTGTAGATCTAGCTTTGTGGGTTCCCCTCCCCCGCTCTTCAAAATTTCGAACCGCCTGGGAAAAAAATATGTCTACCGGTGAGCTCAGCGAGCCGGAAAAATTGGCGCCCCTCTATTGAGAAATGCTGAATCCGCCCCTGGTTCTAATGTACATGTATACCAACGTTCGTGTCATATCAAAGAAATGTATAGTCTGCCCTATCTGCGAGTTATGGGGTATTAGCTATATGGAGATAACGATTCAAGGTCATACTGGGGATAGCGGTTCAGAAAGCTCCGATTCTTCGCAAAAATGTATCAAATTATCCGTCTTGTTGTGTTCAAACTGAAAAGGTATATTTAAATAGTTCGAGTAATTTCCTTGCATAGGTATAGGGTTCATTATGACAGGTTGCTACAGGGTCTATGGGAGGTCACACAAGATCAATATTTCAAAGATGTATGGAGCAAATGAGCTTTTCGGCCCACAATATGACTGAACAACATGTGCCGATAATTTGGAATTGGTTTGATTAAAATGTGACCGTTTTCAAAAGTTTCCCCCTCGATGACCTTGAAAAATGCAGTATGTTTGGCCTGTATGCCTAAAACTAAAGGTCAAAAGTTAAGCAAACTATACATTTTCTTAACCTGTGTCGCTATATGAATACAATAGTCCATAATTTAGCTATTAATAATTTAACATTTTTTTACCCCTGTATAAAGCTTACCCTCTTATTCCTCATTATACAAGGGAGACTCTTGGGGAGTTTTGATATTTGCTCCTCACAACATTAGGAATTATCCTGAAATAAAAACATCTTCCACCTTCCCTGCCTACACAGGGCCAAAATTTCGTAGACTACTAGCTTTTTGGTTGTTTTGTCATGTGTTATAGTCATGTCCACACAGCATTTTCGCCCAAACAATATTATCGACTGGCATTGCGTGTTGACCTCCCATTTCTTTGTTTGTCGCCGTGAGGGTAACTTCGGTTAAGTTACCAACACTACCCTAATCTCTAGGTACACGGTCACGAACATGGCGTACGGTAACAAACGAAACTCAGTATAAGACTAATCACACCTGCAATTGTAAATTGTCAAGACCTTATTCATCATTTAAAAAAAAAAGTCCAAAAGAAAACAAACATTAAGGTCGATAAGCTTTTGACATTGCCCCGTGACAATGCTTGAACATCCTTGCCTAAACTCAGTGTAAACCCCTATCAAGCGATTTTTCACATGTAAAACAATCGCGCCCCCTTATTTTTCGAGCAGTTCATTTTTTTCGCACTGTTTGTAATTGGATATTGTTGTAGAGTAGATACCACTGTAAGTGGCTAATCGTAACACGCCGTTTTTGTCCCAGAAATTAATGATTTTTATGCTTTGTTTACTAATAAAGTCTAGATCCGACTTTTTTTAGTCTAGAATAGTCGTAATTGCACATTCAGAACGTCTTTAAAAAGTTAAATGTCCTTGTTTTACATACAAAGAAAAGTATTATAAGTTGTTGATACGACCTAACATTACAATTTAGAGACAAATGGGCAGTTGAATTGTTGGAACAAGAAATATTGATATTAGTAGACAGGCCGGTGTGGCAGAGATATAGTCCTCCGGGCTCACATTTCGGGAACAATGGTGAACAATAGGGCACATCGATTCAGTAGAACTCTTTACGCCAACCTTAGTTCACGCTTTATTATTTCCGTTGTCGTTTCTGGACCCCGGACTTAACCTGCCGGACTATGATTACTTTCACTTTTTGAAGTAATTTAAAAAAGGATTACGGGAAAGGGTTCCAATTGTTAAAATCAAGATCAAGACGGATGTCTGAAAAGTAACAATTGACTCGCATCATGTCACTTTCTAGAATGTTCTCCATGAGTGATACTTTGTTATAATCACCATAATGATCATTTTTAGATGCTAATAGTTACCAATCATCGGCAAGCTTGTGCATTACTACTTACTAGCACTATAACGGCTAACAGATTTTAATTTTAAACTCCATCCAAGGAGGCTCACCATCAGAAATGCACCGAGCGTATTAGGGTGTTGTTATTTAAATAAGTATCACAGGATAAAATACACTTGCAACCTTAGCAATATTAAGTTTCTGCTATTATTACAGCATGATCAGAATAAGGTAATGTAATAAATTTGTGGAAAAATGATATTCTATATTATTTTATTATGAAACACGAAACTCTTTGGGAAGCCTGTAATAAAATTTCATATTGAATCCCCGACGCACATGGGAATTGAGTTGCCCTTCAGCATACTCGAGTTTAATTACTGAGATACGTTGGAAACAACTGCTAGATTTGAATGTAATACCATCTCACCCGAAATTTAATCCATGTCGTTTTCTTTGCCCTGTACTCACATAAGAGATAAGGTGTAGCATGAGAATGCAATATTCATTTTCAATGGTAACCAGCTCATTTTGAGAGTGAGCGTTTCCGGCCCACCTATTGACAAGCAACTGGACTGCTTACTGCACAGCTATTGTAAATGTTTGTTTTACTCCTTTGCACTCTTGAAGTCATAAATACCCAGCAAAACACAACCATCTCTATTAACCGAGGGGGTTGATTATAATTTTCAAATATTATATATATAGATATATATTCTATATAATATATATATATATATATATATATATATATATATATATAATTCTATATATTATATATATAATATATATATATATATAATATATATATATCCTTTAGTGCAACACGTTATTTGGGGGGGGGGACACTGCTGTTTTTTTTTTCTTTTCTCCCTTTTCCTTCCAAATGTTTCAGTTGCAAAATAGCCTATTAGACTTCTAGAGACAAATGCAAATTTCAAATATTTGGATTCTTTTTAGTGAATGTCCGATAGTGTATTCAGATCGTTACGTGGATACGGACTAGTATTGTGTATAAAATCTTAAACAAATAAAATTTCAGTTTTAATCACATAGGAGATCGACGGTCCAATCGAGACATCATTTTTTATGATATAGGTTGTCTGATTTGATTGTTTACCAAGGAATGAGTTAATCCTTTATCTTTGTATTTTTTGTGGTTGTTTATGATGCGCATACTAACTTTAACATTTCTCTTTTTTGTTTGCTAAAACGTGAAGGCTTTTTAATATCGATGATGTATAATAGTGCATATGATTTGTGGTGATATAATAATGGGCTGTCGGTGGATAGTAAAATATTTTGTGGGTGTCTGCTGTGCGTAATACGCGAATTTATTCTCTTGTGTCTTCAATCGAGGTAATTGATCAGGTGCAACTCGACGTCTTTTACATTGTATTCATTTCATTGAAGAATCTAGGTAACTGCTACTGCTATGACCATCGGCGGCTCCCTAGAACACTTTGGTTCATCACCAATATTTCGTCGTATAACTCTTTGATAATACCAACAACTTTCTTATCGCTCGTTCTTGTAGCGCCTAAGATACACACCAAATGCTTTTGCTCATTCAGATCGTTTGACCTCAGTTCATGGAATCTTTTTTTTTTTTCACAGAAGCCACTGGTCCTGAGATCTAAAATTCTTAAACCTTAAGTTAAAGGGCGATTGCCCCCCCCCCCCAACTTTTTAAAAATTAAACACTCAAAGAGTAACCAACCCACCGGCACACTCTGCATTTTCAGCTCTGTTGGTCGCCATGCAGAGGCCAATTAGGGCCTATGTTAATTACGAAATGATCATCTACATCAAAACCATCAGTGGCCCTTTCAAATTGAGGAGAAAGGAAATAAGTATAAATGTAACCGGCCAGAGGATGTATAACTGGAAATATCGACTTTAGTAGTTAAAAAGGATAAGAGAAAACGTTACTTGCCGTGGATAAATACGGGCGGTAAATAGTGTTCTTCCCACAATGCCAATTCTTCAATACAATTTTTGCACTGTTGTTTTCACCATGAATTTATAGTGAACAAAAAGTTACCCTTTTCTTCTATCGTCGTGTGATTTTCAAATATGATCCAGCCAGAAGTATGAGTGAACATATGGACTGCTTCACTTCCCTCCCCCCCCCCCCCCCCCCCCCCCCCGCATTCCGCAAGGTCCTTGTTTGTTGCATTGTATGCCTCCAGGCAATGGGCAGACCAGAGATGTTCCATTGTCTTGGTGCTGTTACCAACCACAGGTAGTACCTGATCTGCTTCGAGGTAGCCCCAATCTGCAAGGAAACATTAGATCGGCCAATCCTGGCTCTCAATCTGTTGAGGCATCGCCATTTTCAGCTTGAGGAGTCAGCTCCTGGTGGTAGATGCTCACCAGGAGGTTCAATACCAGTAGATGGTACTTGGTTGATGCAAGTCTTCTTTCCACAATGGGCGACCTCTCTTGAGTACCTTAGAGACTGTTTCAAGAGGTTGGACTTTGTTTAAGGGGGGGGGGGGATGTGGGTTGAAGCCGTGAACTTGAAATGATTGTTCTAATGTTTCCTAATAGTGGTATATACCATGTTATATATCATTATTGTGGCCCATGTCACAAAGTTTTAACAGCCAATGAAAATTTTTTTGCTTTTGTGGTTGCCATGGTAACCACGTAAGCTCTGATTGGTAAAAACTAGAAAACGAATGTAATAAATAACTAAACAGGCTACTGGGACGAAACTTGGGTGACTTATGCAGGAGGTAAATACGGATTGTAGGAACCATGAAGCCGGATTTTAAATACGTTGCCATTGGCAACCGGCAATCGACCAATCGCATAATTCCATGGCGTCGTAATTTGAATTTGGGACACAATTTTGAAAAATCGGCATCATGGTTCACTAGCCCTGCATTTGCTTAATATGTGTGCCACATTTCATGTCCATAGCATGTAGCGGTCTCTAGTACGTTCGTTTTCTCGTTTTGATGTTTGCGTTTTTAACGAAACGAGTTATAGCATCGAAAATTTTAGGACAAAATGAGGGCGATTTTGATGTTGAAATATGGAATTATTTTTTTTAACTTTCATGTTATACTGACTTATCATAATTATAATGAAAGAATCATCGAAATAGGGCCATCCATTGTCATGTAATTAATTTTAAAAGAATTTTTTTTAAAGGGGTATTTTTAAAACAATAAAGAAAAATACATAAAAAACATTACCCAGTGACATTTAATTACTAAATTATGAAAAGGATAATATAAAGTATTATATACTTAAACTTAGCCAAACGAATGTGTTAAATAGTTCATTCAATAATATCTTTTAAAATATTTAAATAACCCCTTGAAAATTTTTCACATGATAAAATATGGAGATGATGCATTTTTGGCAAATTTCGCGGACATAATGACTTTGATCAGCCATATCTCGGAACCGAATGTCCGATTGCGATCGAAAGAACAAAGCATTTTGTAGATTACAAGCTACACAATTTAGCCATTGCCAGTATTCCATTTTCTGGATTAGAACAATTTTTATCATACTCAGACCCCATCCCCCCCCCCCCACTAAGAAACTTTCTCTGGAGTTAAGGCGATTGGCAGCAGCTATCTGTCCGAAATATGGGGTGCTTCACATTATGTACTTGGCAGCTACACTCTTGCATGCTCGCCTACGACGACGGATGTCTGGTGGCAGAATTCCTGCTAGGAAGTTTTCCGTTGATGTGGGACGGGAGCATCCTGTGAAGCCGGCAAGCGGAGGCATTAAAGGGATAACGCTTCTTGGCAGGGTTGATCTTTCCCATACAGGGCAAGCATACTTGCACATGAGTAGAACAGTGCAAGTGCCAGCTCGATCTCTAGGTTGTGGCGCCCAGCGAGCACCCCATCTTTGCCAGTGAGTTTGTTCAAGATGTTATGACCTGAACATTAATTTACTCGTGTCTCTTCTTGATGTGCGTCTTATAAGAGAGAGTGCGCGTCCAGGTAACACCAGGTAGACAGGGTTTTTATCGCAAGTGCTCTCCAGGGGATGGGGTCCCAAACCAGGTAACTTAAGCTGGACCGTTTGGCTCACGCGTTGCGGGGATGGAAGCACACACCTGTGTCTTGGATAGGGTGAACGTAGGTGGTTTTCCTCAAATAAGGAGTAAAGTCATCCAAAGCTTGGGAGAGTCCTCTTCAACAGCTGTGAAGTCTGCATCTTGTGCGCTAATTCCAAGGTCGTCTGCATAAATAAAACGACAGGTTCCTGCACTCATAGGTGGTCGTTGGTATAGATGTTGAACAGGAGAGGTGCAAGCACGCTCCATTGTGGTAGCCTATTCTTGAGCCTACGCAAAACGGGATCTTCTTCACTCCGGTCTGAACAAAGAAATATGTTTGACAGCCAATGCCTTGATAGCTCAGTCAGCGGATATCCTTGGTGATTTTCAAATTCTTACGGAGTAGGCATCTGTGATTGACGTGTAGTAGGCTGCCGATAGGTCGACGAAACAGTACTCCGGTTACCATACCCTTTTCAAAACCATCACCAATGTGTTGAGTTAGGTTGAGTACTTCTTGGCTGGTGTTGACTTGCCTGGCCGGAAACCTTCTGTTCTGGTATGAGGTGTTCGGCTATCACAGGTGCGATACGATTGAGCAGGAGACGGTCAAAGAGTCTTATAGGTAGGTATGGCTGAGGTGTGATATTGGTCTGTAGCTCTTGGATTAGATGGATCGTTCCCAGTCTTTAAGGAGTGCCATAACATGGCTTTTCCTCCAGATCTTTGTGGTGACTTGTGGGAAAACGGGCAGCAATGTAGAGCTCAAGAGCCATTCCTTTGCTACTGGGCGCAAAATTTGTCAGCTGCTCAGTTGAGATGTTTAATCAAGGCCTACAGTCTGTAAAAATATGGAGTAAAAAAGGGGATTTCTCTCTAAAAAAGACTTAAACTTTTACTTAATTTTGAATGAAATTTACTCCATTTCGTGTGACAGTTACTCTTTTTTAGAGATCAATCCCCTTTTTTACTCCTATTTTTTACAGTGTACTAGCTTTTCTGGTTGAAGTTTAGCAATAACCGATTCCAATTCGTCCATGTTGAAGGGGGCGAGTTAAACCAGGGTCGCCACAATACCTCTTATTGTCTAGGTTTGTTCTTCTTGGTCTGCTTGCCGCACTTGACCATTTAAAAGCAGTTGTGGGCGACTTGGTTGGGTGTAGATATTTGGTCTGCTGTGAAGGTTCTGTTGGATCCTCCTCTAAGCTTTCGGATGTAGAGCGCATGCTTTCATTGGCTGTTATGGGTCATATCGGGTGGATTCAATTAAAGTATCCAGTTTTAATCCTTTTCCTGGGAGATCCTCTCCGACATTTCCTCACCTTTCGCAGTTGTTTCAGCCGAAAGGATCAGCTTCAAACATGGTACCTAAATGAACAAACTCATCCCAATCTTGGCACTTAAGTACTTTTGTCACTAATCATGTGAAATCCAGTGCAAAATTGTGTTTGGAAGAAATGCATTGTGGGAAAAAACACTATACCCCCCTCCTTTTGGGTCCTTTCACAGAAGTAAATGATGTTGAATGGATGTTGCAGGTGATTCTTTTGTATTCTTCATCTTGAGTTGTTCTGGAAAGACAGGCCTGGCCAGTAAACCTATTGACCTCCTATGTAAAGCACCCTAGTTACATTAGCTGAGCGTCTGAAGAAAATAAAGGTTGTATATATGAGAATGTTTTTCGTAGACAACGTGTTATTTTGCATGATCGACTGGTACTTGATCGATGACTATGTCGTAACATTATTGTTTTTTGTTGTTATTTTGAGATACTTTTTAAGCTGAATTTGTCATATGTACTTGGGCGAATAATATGAACTTCCTGAGTATATTCTTGACGGTTTGTCTTATATATGACAGCGAAATGTAGAAGGTGCGAGTTTGTCAATGGATGCAAATGCAGATACGATCGCGAAGAAACATTGTAGGTTCAAAAATTCGGTTAGGATGACGAAACAAGTAGCGTGCTGGCTCTGGAATAAGTTCATGTAGTTCATTTGAATGTCTTTTTGGCTGATGTATGAAAAAAATATTTGACATGTATGTTTTCATACATAGACTGCGCGCAATCAAGTCTCGGTGTAAACCTATCAGTAAACAAACCACTGCTATTCAATAAGGCCATAACTTCGTGAGGTCAAAAGACGGCTCGTGTGAGATCCTAATTCGATTTAACTAGCCGTTATGATTCCTCTACCTGGGTTCCTATAAGGGATACATGCAAGAACTGACCAGCATAAAATGAGACGCCTTACAAAGCCTAACTAAAAATTGGATTCAGATTATCTGAACGCCATATGAATCACACAAGTAGCATCTTACATTAACAAGACATGTTTGTTTTGATGCCAACAGACCAATTACCTACGAAACAAGTGGTCAGGCACAAAGCAAGCAAGATCAAACGAGCTTTGCGTTGATGAAATACCTAAGACAGAAGGTTGTCATTTAAGTTGACGTCACACACCTTACACGAAGAACATTCGTTGAAATCCACACGATACAAACAAGAGGAAGGCGTGAACATGAATATATTAGGGTGTGAGAACGCGGATAATTCATCATTAAGAATGCTAATGCATTATGCAGTAGTTCCGCGCCTATGGTAATATTGGGTGGAATAGCTGTGTCCAATACCCCTGCGTCCTAAAACCTTCGGAGTATAACATCATCGTCAACAGGTAAGTAATCGGTGGTATCTGCCACCGTGATATCCGCGTTCTCACACCCTACGTCATGTAAATATCTTCTTCATGTTTATGGACACCAAGAAAATGACTTTAATGTAATGGTTTCACTCATACTCTCTTAACTTCCTTAACTTCTGTACTCCTTGTCATACCATTGTGGTTTCACGGAAAATTCTTTTTGGTAGGGTGTTTGGCGTCAACTAAATTGACACCTTTTGTCAGCGCTCTTTTGATCAGTTTTTTATATTTTTCCCATTGAATATATCCTAAACATTTCTAAATATCTAAAGACCACGAGATCTGTTTGAAGCCGGTGCTGGTGTAACCAGTAGCTACTACCCGCGGTGCATACACCGTGGTACAATTAGTGTCATAATTTTTTGACTTGAACCCAAATCAAAAATAATTTGGTTTCAAATTCTTTCAAATAAAGACAATAAATCTGTACAATGCCGAGTTTGTGTAGGCTCTCATTTTCATACATAAATTCTTGGTAAATTATTGTATTTTTTCTTTCTTACATATCAGTTTAATAATATTTTAAATAACTTAACAATTAAATTAAACTTTTACATAAAATGTAACACAGAACAAGGAATTATGTATTTTTTTTTTTCACAAAGCTGTTAAACCTTTTTCACACTGCTTTTCCCATAAGTATTTGTATAGCCCTAATGTCCATATAAGAAAATCTGACTATCACAGCAAAAAAGGGAAGCTAGCGTATTTTTTGTTGTTAGATTTAGGAGGCAATTAATTTCCCCCATTAAAAAGGCAGAGGGGTCAACCGTTCTGAATGATTTTTTTTTTCAAAGAATGCTTTATGCAGTTAAGTGGACGGTCAGGGATAAACATTCTTGTTTAATTTCTCTTATATAAAATTACAGAGTTATGACAGTGGTGACTATCCCATAAAGGGCCCTATAGCCAAGCCACTTGCATTCCAATTATGCAACGAATATCATAGATGGTTGGGCGGTCGATATTTGTCTCACGTACCATTAGACATACAAGTTGACATTTTTTTGAATAAGGAATAGATTTTTAACATTTTACTTTTACTCCACTTCAACTATTTTGAATCACACTATAACATATTTATTTCAAACCTCAGATATAGTAAAACTTTTTTTTGGAAATCTTGAGAGGTGATCACCATGTTGGTTTAACTTTTCGACGGTTTTGGCCCTTTTCATATTTTGGCCCCCTGTATAAACTTACCACCTTAGAAACACATATTCCACTCATTTAATTTTGGGTTAACTTTTGCTCTTCGAAATATTTTCTCAATACCATTCTGAGAAAATTATTTTTTTTGCATTACGTTTTGGGTTGTAGCATGTTTTTGGGTTGTGGCATCAGTTTTCCCCCTTTCCTCCTTCCTTCCTTTTTGACTGGTCGCCTATCAGCTCCACGGCAAAAATCACGGGATCCTCGTCTTCTCTAGTGTATAGCACCCTCAATTTTGTCTACTATCGGCGTAGTAACTTTGGGGTAGATACGAAAAGTCGCTGGTTGTCTATTCCAAGTACTGTGGCACACTCCGTCCACTTTCTCACCATCTACAATGAACCAGCGATAACACAACAACAAATACAATTAATAGTTATGACACATGAACAAACAAAATACCAAATGAAGAACAAACGTCACTGCAATTATTATTTTTTTTTTTTTTTTTTTTTTTTTTTTATAATACTACAGAACAACTGCGCTAGTGTAAAAGGCACGTCATCGTACACTAATAACTGGTATTTTGGAAAGCCATATCTTGGGCGCTACTGCCATCCCACAAGCTGGCGTGGTAGACACAGATTAGCTGCGAATAGGCTACCACGCAAGAAAGAATCCGGCCGTGTAGTTCCACGCCTATGATAACAAGGGATGGGGAATCTGTGTGGCCATTTTGTGACCCCCCCCCCCGTGTCAGAGCTGACATATCTGACACGGCCTAGTCAAAAAAAAAAGGGGTTTTAATTTCGTTTAGCTCCTTTATTTCAGCTAATTGGAATTTATACCGTTTATAATTTAGACATGGACGTTACAACGGTGATCGTAACATAACCTGATGAAGCGCTTTGAAATAAGCCTATCGCTCGCGCACCATTTTTTTACTCAAACGGCGATAAACAACACGTACCGACTGATGAAAATATAATATGTACATTATTGTTATACTGATTCGGGCTCTAGGTGTATAACAAACCTCCCAAAGTGTGTAGTTGTCACTCTTCTCCTATTTATATGGCGACATCGGAGTCAATGGAAGAATAACGGACTCAGACAATATGGCCAGTATGTGTGTGTGGTTGTGTGTGGGGGGGGGGGGGGGGGGTACTCATGCCATCCACGCATCCAACATTCGGCAGGCGCGACCTAGAGCTAGTCTAGTACATACGCTCTTCGCGTACTCGGACTAAGACAGAACTGGACGAAGACTCGACTAAAGGTGAATCCCAGGTAAAGTCAAATAATTTTTTTTCATGAACGTGCGTCATTATATCGGGAATTCCGGAAAAGTTGGGAAAAACACTACGAATCATTAGAACGGATGCAAAGTTGGAATCATTTGCTAGAGACTATAACCCACCCACCCCGCAACCGCGCGCAAGTGGCTGTAACTCTTATTAACTAAAACGGGATCCGTCTGCTCATTCATACATTCCAACGTAGGGTATTTAGATTTAGCCGGCTGACTTTGTTTTCAGTTTGTAGACTTATGGACCCATCTTTTCACATTCATGCGGGGACAATTGAAAATATTATTATAAGAACAAATACAGATTATCTGAAAAAGAATTTTATTATGGGAATAACAGGCCAATTTTTGGAAAAATAAATATTGATGATGATCAACGTGTAGAGAGAAGGAAACGAACAGTCGATGGCTATGATGCGGTAGCAAGCAACAAGGGAGCAGTTTATCGTAATTAAAGCAAGAATGAAACGTGGAGTCGAAAGTTGGGGGGGGAAGATGTGGGTGGTAGGGTGTAAATCTAGGAGGTACGGAGATACGGTAATAGTGAACGAGGAACAAGAGATGATCGAGTAGGAGAAAGTAGAGAGCTAGAGCGGGTGAAGAGGACGAAATGTGAGAAATGGGGGGATGGAAGTACAAGAAACGAGAGATGAAGCTAAGAGAGAGACCACATACAAAGAAGGGAAAAGGTAGGCGAGAGAGACAGAAAGGAGGGGTGAGATAGAGAAGGGGTAAAGAGGGAGAACAGATACGAGGACAGGGGGCGTTAGGACGGTAAGGTAAAGGTTCACGAGGAGAGAGCTTAAACAAGGGGGAGAAAGGTGGCTTGAGAAGTTGCTCGAGTTGCGTAGGCTAACGGAGAGAGTGGCGAGATGAGGAACGCGAGTCGGGAGTGGGAAGGTGGTAGTAGGTGCGGCCGGGAAAAACATAAGTTAGGTGCGGGAATCAAGAAAACAGAACAACAAGACGCAGATGAAAGCAGGATGGAAAAGTGAGTTAGGGGGGAAACAAGAACGAGAAAGCAAAAAAGATGGAGAGAGGCGTCTACGAAAATAAAGTAGAAGATAAGCTGCTACCTTTGTGCGAGTAGTGTGTTTTCCAAAAAGCGGAAAAATATACTATTTTTGGGGAAAGAACTGGCGAAGGTAACCAAGGAGAGGGAACAAGGTAAGGAAAACAGAAAGGATATCAGGGGGAGGGGTTTTGATTTAATTCTAGCGAAATACAACACTCATTTATTTACCGCCCATTGAGGAGGGAAAAAGGAGACAGCAACGAGGAAGAGAGGAAGCGGTAAGATGTAATTATAGTGAGGAGGGGAGTAAAAGGGTGGGAAATCGAGGATGAAGAAGGGCTACTAACGTAATCAGGGGGCAAGTGGTCACCCCGAAGAAGCAAACTGATACCTGATACACCTGGACACGTGACCTGGTACTGACAGGTGACACCAACTATTCATCTCGTTACCGTTTATAACTACCCAATACGGCAAAGCACAAGCATTCTGTATCTCCGTTGTCACGCGTAATCGATCAAGATGTGAGACTATGACTGTAGTAAAAGCTAGTTTCATGCATTTGAAGGCGTAGTAAAGACCTTTCGAACCTAACAGCTATAGATGATATCTATCGCTCTTCTACCGAACCTGCTTGCTAAGCTCAGTCGGTAGAGCGTGATGATGTAATACGAATGTGCGGTTCGAATCCGGCCAAGCAACATGAGTTTTTTTTTTCAACACTATCGTGCGCTGGCCATTCCAGGGAAAGCTTAAGAATAGATATATTTCAATGCAGCTTCAAGTCATAGTGTGGTACTTTTCAATGACGAACTTACCAGCATAGGGGTAAAGCTATTATCTTAAATTGTGTTTCAAATGTTCAAAATTCAAATCAAGGCAAAATAATGCTCCTTAGTGATAGCCATGAAAAAGTAATAGTAGAAGTGTCATGTCACGCATGATTTGAAACATTTAACCTTGCATGCAATAAAACATGGGTTCGCATTGACAACCTCAACTTGGTTGACATCCCAGGATTTCAGGTGATGAATTCAGATGGCTTTAATTTGTTTTGTGATTGAATGTACACTAAAATCTCCAGAAACTTCCACTGCAAAGTAATCTCTATTCAAAACATAGACCCTTGAACATACGCGCAATGGCTACAGAGCTATGCGCTCTGTAGCCATGCGCACCGTACATTCTAATATCAAAACAGCCCTATTATAATTATTTATCACCCCAAAAAACCATTGCACTCATGGGTATGTTTAGTATTCGGGTCACAACAACTCCAGCTATTCTGCGGTTTACCCAGTCTGAATGTGCCGCTTGTGAGGGATTCGTAATAGGGTGCGATCGACTGAGTAAAATAGGCTTCGAAAAGCTTCGAAAACATTATATGCATAGCCCTTGTACTCTGCCGGCAAAACACAAATTGCACGGTTATTTGTTTGTCTAGCAACATCAGGCTATCTTCACCTGGTATCCATGAATTGGTCTCGCACCTAGACCCTGGCCTAACGGCTAACCTTGCATGCACTTTGAGGTATACAAAGTTACACATTTTCAGTGTATAAAGGAACATGGAAATGTCTTGAACAGTGCAGATGCAGGTTGGCGCTGGCATGCAATTTTCCCGAATGCTCGATTGACTCCAGCGCGAATGATATTGACTTGTCTCCGTTTGGGCTCTGTTCAAACATTAATCGGGAACCTCGTCATTTTCTGTGTTTAGATTAAAGTGCACGTCGTGAAGAGACTACATTAAAGTTATCGCCCATCCCTTTACCTGGTTTATACTGGTAGTCCCGATTAGGCTGTTCAGATCTATATGTCAGAGAGGTGCCGATATGACATGGGGGTCCACAAAAATTGCCCAAACGGGATTCGGATAGCTATCCGAAATCCTTTGCGTCCTATAGCTAAACACGTAGCAATAATAGCGCTCTCAATTTCCCAAAAATGCGCTTTCTTGCACAGTTGCATTGTTAATTAATTGGCTAGTTAACTATACCCGTGGGTGATAAAGCTCGGAAATGTCTATGTTTCGCAAAAGGAGAAAATTTTGTAATTGGAAATAATTAACATCGGAGATTCCTGATAATAATTCAACGGCTATAAATGGGAAACGGCATTCCAATCTGAGATGCCGGTAATAGCGCAGTAGGTTATACACCACTTCTGGCTGGCCGTAAAGAAAAAATCTTGGGTGGACTACTTCTTGCATGGCATCTGGAAAACGGCTTTAAAATGTTGAAAATGCACTAGTTTATAAGAAAGTGATGAATTTCATGATTGACATGTAGACTGGTATGCTTTCTCAACTAAGCGGCATTGAGACAGTGATTTGAGGAAAATTGCTCCGCGGTCATCAATTTTACATCGATTCGCAAATTACTAGCTTTGGCGACTAAGAGGGAGCTTGGGGTTGCCGGTCTCACATGGGGCAAGTTTGGTGATTCGTAACGAAAAATTTCTCTGGTCATTATATGTTCAAAATTTCGGTTATTTGGTTATGTCAGTCTTGTTATTTTGGGGTGATGTGTTGTTTTTCCTTTGTGTGAGAGTTTTAAAGTGAAAGAAAAAATGATCAGTTGCCATTTTTCCCATAGACGTACTGTGGATAAGTGGTTAGTGTGTGTAACCTGTACGTGTCTACATTTGTGTACAATTGGTCAGGAAAGCACGTAGAGATCATTTTGTGAGGTGGCAGTTATTTTTTACAATGACGGACCAGTCTATTTTGAATACAGGGACGGACAGTGTGTTTCCACCAATTGCAATCTTGGTTCTCGATTCTAATTACAAAATCGCTTTTTAAATGATCAATACACACTTTGGAATATTGACCTCGCCGGTATAGGTGACTAGGTACAATTTTACCAAATAAATGTAGATTATAATTAAAGACACTATAATTGATTTGAAAATTGGAGGCACTCTTCAGAATATAAAGTAAATTCAGAGTATGTAAGCAACGTTTCCTTGTTAACTGTTTTATCGTCCAATACAGGTAACCAGTTCATACCCAATACGATATCAAGTTTTTCATGCTTTTTTAAAATTCTTGGAAAAACCTCCTAAGCAAGTATGTTTACCGTTTGTAAGGACCCAAGAGCATGAGAAGAGACATTCACTGAAGGTGCACGAATACGGGGTGTGCTGGAGAGCTTTTCCTCTTTTTTCCCCTTCTTTTTCTGCGTTCGACTTACGTAAATACACCATTTCCAGGTCTGATGTTGCCCTTCCCCCTTATAATTCTTTGCATAACAACCACCTTCGCCCTTCGCACCCGGCTGGGATACGCTGGTGATTTTGAAAGGACATGAATGCGCACATCTCGCTCTCCCCTCACTCACAACCGGACATCCAGACTTATTCATGAGTATAAGAGGTGAGCAGGTGCATAAAAACCATATAGGCTATATTTTATATTCAAAATCGGGAAACCGGCAAAAGAAAAATATTCAACAAGGGGTCAAGCAAAGGGAATCTTGAAATTGAAACAGGATGTATGCTTGTTCTTTAACCAAAATCAGATACTTCTCACCCTCATGGGGATAAGCTGCATCCATCGAAGACAAAGTTTAAAACAAACAAACGAGTCCCAGCAAAGAAAAAACTATTCAATTAGGAGAGTCATGTAAAATCAACAGGGGGTCTAGTAAAAAAAAATCTAACAGCAAAAGAAAATATTAAAAGGGAGTTAGCAAAGAAAAAATATTACAACAGGGAGTCTAAGAAAGAAGCAATATTCAGCCAGGCAGACTAACAAAGGAAATATATCCAACATATTGAAATAAACTCAATTTCCGGTTTCGTTAATATTAAACTAATTTAATTGCAGCTATTACTCCTATAATGACTGCCAGAGGTGCAAAAAATAATGGTTGAAAATGATGTCAACGGACGGGTATCCGCTAGCAGTCAAGATGATCATTCTCTGTGGTGGTTCAAAATAAGTGTAAGTATAATATCGGGTTTTTTTGTAATATTTGCAACTAAATATTTCAAAAAACAAAAAAACACGCGTTTTTTTTTTAAAATGCAAATAAATGCAAAATATACAATGGCAGTGAACGCAAACTTAGTAGCAGCTACCCGTCAATACAGTGTATTAATTCTAGTAAAAAAAGTTTAAGTATTTTTTATCAAGTGATGTTTGAAGTTTCAACAAATTTGTAATTTTGTAGTCCATTGGGATTGAAGACTGTCTTGAGAAATCCATTAATAATCTCAAGGCTTCCATACCAAGGCTATTTTATATTTTAAATACATTTTTAATTTGAATTTTGATTTGGAGTGACCACTGGAGGGTAAGCCAGTTTGACCATATCTTGTTACGCAGTTGGCGCGGCCGCGTGTAATATGATATTAAATTTTGTCTGTGGAATCCCTTGGTAAAAAGTAAACTAAGCACGTGCTACCTTCCAATCTATCAAAAGTTATTGAGCATTGCCATTCACAATCAGCTTAAAGTTTTTAAACTGATCAGACTATGTTGAATATTTATGTCAGGTCCTGGCTTCAGATGGGACACTATCCACAAACTACTTTATTGATGTTTCTGATTTTATCTTGAATTCTAAGGCAAAATGACAGATGCCCTGTTTCTTGATTTGAAGAGGCTTTTGACACTGTAAATCATTAACACCTTAAAATGCAAATGCAAGTATTTATATAGCGGCTTTACACAACGTCTCGAAGCGCTTACATTTTCCGCTGTCACTGGGATAAAACACATTTTCACAATGTCGGCGCCAATTATAACGGCCGCACAGTTGGACTAACCCTAACAATTTACACCGGGTGAAGTGAAGACAAGCAAGATAAAGTGTCGTGCCCAGGGACACAAACACGTTGGGGCTCAGCGGGGGGCCGAATCACAACATAATGATCATGAGTCCTGCGCTTTCCACCAGACCACACGTGCTCTCTGGAAACTTGGCCAATTATTGTGCAACTGGTTTTGCCCTTTCTGTTACGACATCTCGTTGAATATAACACTGTTGTATATGATTGTAATCCGAGTGATTGGTTCAGAATGTGGACATGTCCCAAAACACAATTGCACTTCAAATAATGATACACTCAAACGTTAAGATTTTTACCAATCCACATAACAGGCCCTATACAGGATGTGATGACTTAGTCAAGTTTTAAAAGGAGAGCGTTGCAATTCATGGATTAATAGGTTCATGATCCTGTCCTCCAAGCGAAGACTCCAAAATGACAGCACGGCAAAAGTATAAATCCACAGTATATTAATTCATGGGAATCTTCTCCGTTTCTGACGATGGTAATTTTGTCTCAGGAGTGCAAGACGACGGGGTTTGTCCTCGACGACGCTAAACATTCTTGCAGTAATTCCAATGGACGGCCACCTACGTGTGTCTGTGCAAAGTCAACCTTTAGGTCAACAACTGAATCCCTTTTTGACTCAAAATTAAGTTTCTTTGGAAAAAATCTATAGCAGATAATCTTCAAGCTCCCGTGGTATCCAAAAACATTAGCACTGGTACTGCATCATTTACCATCTCTGGAGATAAATTCGGCTGGCAAAGTGTTTTCCGGTAATCTTCCTTATATTATATTTCACAACCGGTTAAACGGTATACCATCTACAAACAGTCATTACAAACTCATTCATGCATAAAAATAGCCTAACACTGTCCAATTGGATCTCACACAAAATGACATCATATGCATTATTATGCTTACAAATAATGCCATCATGGGAAACTACCTATTTTGCAATCAAGAATTTATATTATGATTATTGTTATTATTATTACAGGCATGTATATAGCGTCCACAATGACAGGAGCGCTCTACATACCCAAAAGTGATAAACAAAACAAAGAGAAACATGTTAACGAGGAAAACGAAAAAAGATATGAATTAAGGAGGCGTTGAAGACCAAAAAGAATTCCGCACTTCTAGTCAGTCGGCCAAAACTCGTTCCAGGTTCTTGGTGGCGCCACAGCCGGAAGGAGCGATCACCGCTTTTAATTTAGTCCGTGGAACGAGGAAACGAGTACGATCAGAAACGGAACGGAGTCGGGTGCTAAGCCAAAATCGAATGTACAAAACAAGGTCACTGAGGAAGAAAGAGCTCACCATTGATAAAATTGGAAATGGAAGAAAACGGACCTTGTGTAACGAATACGTTCTTTAACAGGTAACCAATGTAAAGAGTCAAGCAAGCCAGCCGACGATTGTCTCGTCCACAAGCAAAGACTCAGCGTGAACAGCTTTATTTTGAAGAGGCTGGAGGCGCATGAATGATCAGAATGGAAGAGAATTCGCATAATCGAGGCGGGACAGGACCAGTCCTGGACTGCATGGTGCTGCTTCTTTAGGTAATGAAAAGGCGTATTCGTCAAGGTTGCGCAAATGAAAATTACCAGTTTTACCAAAATTTATTGATGTGAATGGGAATATTAAAGACCCATCAAGGGTGACCACTAAGGTTTTCACAGAATAAGATGGGTGAATAAAATAAGTCATGATCTTTAACCTCATAGACAGAGATGGCAAAATAGGGAGCTTTGCGCAAAATGCAAACCATCAGTCTGTTCGTGATTCAGTGAAGATGTATATGACCATCCAAAGAACTTCATCAGATATACAGGAGGAGAGATTACCATAGGACACGCTGGACGGTCTTCCAAAACACTCTTGAGTCAACCTCAGCATAGAGTTGAAATATCGTTCAGCCTATTAAGATGAAAGGAAATGTTGTGACCTCTGATTCAGATCACAATCAGGAGTGATGTACATGATGAATCCCTGTCCTCCATTGCACTAATAGGGTTCTACCGTATTGACTATGGGCTCTATGAAGCAATGCTCATTCAGTTTTGAAATGCTAGCGGATGGCGTGGCGCATAATCAAGCAAAAAACTTGACAAACGCTAGAACTTTTCTCGTGGAGAATCCTCTCCTCATTCACATAGAGAGATAAATTAAAACAAGGCGGTCCCAAGGTTTGCGACCACCTGGGTTTCGCGATCACCCTGGCTTGAATTGACCCTTGGCTTCGCGGGTCCTTGACTTGAATGACCCCTGATGCCCTTTTTATATTTTGGCATGGAGAGTCGTATGGATTCACCAAAGTTTACCCCATTTGACCGCCTTTGATCTCGAAGGACCCTAATGACCTTGCCGTGACCTTAAAAATTTTTGTTATTAACAATCAACCCCACCATCCAAGTTCATGAACATACACCCACATTTACCTGCTTGGTCTTGATCCACTAACCAATACAAACTTGGTCTTAGGACGGTCAACGGGCCTCAACCACCAGTTCAGGAACCGTGCGAACCTTGTTCTTCGAGAAAAAGGACATTACCCCATTTGAACTCCTTTGACCTTGAGGGAGGGCCAATGGGCACCCAACACCCAGTTTGAGGAACGTTGAGGAAAGGGGAAAATAGACAGGGTCAGACAGACAGACACGCTCGCAATTGGAAATATGCCCAGAAGCATATTTGAATGCACAATTGCTCCAGGAGCATGTTCAAATATGCTCGAAGCAGTGGAGAACTAAGTCACACTGCTCCATGAGCTATTTGATATATGCTCCTGGAAGAATGTGATTTCAAATTGACTTAAATTTAAAAATTTCTTTCGAAAATTATAAAAAGCTGCTTCTATAATAATGATTGAATGCAATACTTATCTGCAATAACAACTCACAACATGCATTTATTTGAAACTTCGTTGCACTTCTCTATTTGAAAAGCAAAGTGGACGAATGGCCAAAAGTAGGCCGAATCATGCATTTTACCGTATCTTACCATATCTGATTGGCTAAACCTAGGATGATTTAGTTTTGAAATGAAGTACAGCCATCGTATTATTCAAACTCTTTCAGCCATTTTCAATTGTACTATATTTATTTACGTCACGTTGAGATCATTATCTGTTTTATTGAGTTGTCGTACCACTGTTAGCCCACAGCGGTGATTCGTTCGAGTACCGGTGACTAATTTGAACAAGTGCATCATATATCAAATGAAGTTGAAATCTCAGGAATCCGAAACTGCATTGATGCAAAAAAAATAATGTGACAAGTGAGTTATGGGGGGAAAGGACCACTATGAAAATCGCCATAAGACAATTGACATGGTATACATCTAATATTACATCGATATAGTTACAATTCAAAGCTTTGAATTATAAGCATGTGTTTGGATTGAACGTATCATGTTTATGTAGTTAGCACCATTTATAAGGTTCATATAAATAATTTAAAGTACGTAGATCCACCATGGGAGGGGGGATCCACACAAATAGAAAAAATACCATATATCGTGGTGATTGGTATAGCCTCTGACTTATTTTCACCCAGAATTAAAAATGATTAGCTACATTTGAAGTGATCTCGAATATTCCTCAGACGCGTTCATAACATATGCACAAATTTAGCTCAAACAAATGATCCATTATGAGGGGGGGTGGGGGGAATGAGGCCATCAAAGATGGGTGGTTATTGAATGAAACGTTATATCAGTGTGCAAAGGTTTGAAGAATTAAGTCAATCATCATATAAATGTTTTTATATTGTTTAATTATAATTTAGAGTCTCTGACCGGGAAAGGAAAGAGCTTGAAAAAGCTTTGATAAATCAGTCTTTTTGCTTGCCCAACCAGGACATGTCACTTGCAACCAGGAAAATCTGCTTTTAAACCACCGCCTACAGGGGAAATCACCCCCAAAGTCGGGAAATTGCCCCTTCTGCCAAGTTACATCCTGTTACGCCCCTACTTATGGTGTCATGGTGGGTTGTTTTTCTGCTCTGCTGCGATTTTTTTTTCACGATGTGAAAAGATTTTGTAACTCTATTGGGTTTTTAATTGTCTAACTTATCCATGCATTTTTTTCATTAAAAAATAATAAAATTCCTTGCCATGAGATAATTATCCACTTACGGGAGTGTAATATTTTTCTGCTTATATATGGGCATATATATTAAACAAAAATAATTTATAATCAGAAAGATATTTAATTTTTACCCTTTATGTGCCGAAAAGAAGCAATTTCATCATCATGCGACTGCACGCCATTGCTTTACAAACCTATCGCAAATACATGTCGCAGTAGATGCCCCACAAATAAACCTGGATATACAAAATGGTAATGTTTGTGCTAAATATATATAAAATGGTCCTTCTATAGCAGATATAAACATCAAGTGCTCTCATTTTTGGTATATTTTCGGGTAGTGGTTCAAACATCCGGCCGCACACCCCTACCCAAACCAAAAGTGAGACCCCCTCCGGATTTTCATATCATTTTTAATTAATTATGAAGGGTTCGTATCATATGTACCACTCAAAAGGAATTTTTCATTCCTGGTTTTATATTCCTCTTTCTATGATAAACCTTAACTCTCCTCTTAACAAGGGGGTGGTTCCAGTAAACTTTCCTCCGGCGCGTTAAAATGCCAAAAGCTTTCGTAAAAAGTTTCTGGTTACTCTTTTCCTCATCCTTTCTGGTCAGTTAAGCGAAAAAAATGTGGAGGTAGGACCTTCCCCGGAGTTAGGATATGTCATCAAAGTCGAAGGATAAGAGGGGGTGGTTGCCATCCAAGAATATTTTATGGATATTTTTAAAAATATTCTGCACAGTATGGCTCTAAAACTCTATGTTTATGTATAACTAGTGAAAACCGCATGAAAATCCGATATTCCTACCTTTATAGCGCAAAATTTGATTTTCGCCTATTTTCTGTGGAAAATGCCAATTTTACTGATTCGTGGACTATATGGCATCATTGTGACGCCATACTAGGTATGTTGGTACTTATTTTGGAGCAATGGGAAGAAGAGGACTATATCCACTGTTATCAAAATCATAAGCATCGGATGCTTTATGACGAACCCCGCGAGGGTGGTCACCGCCCCCACCCCTTAAAAGAAAAAATGCCAATAGAGCTAATAGGACTCTAAAAGTCAGATTCAATCTGCTTTCAAACACATGTTATCATTATGTAAATAATAAAAAGCAAATGATAACTCAAACAAGGATTGCGCTGTAGGTGTATAAATTTACTTCACTAATCACTTCTATAAAATAGTTACGCCGCAGGCCTATCTTACCATTTTTAGCTAAGAGAGATGTGCCTAAGGGACAATAAATTTGCTGAACTAACCATTTCTTATAGCTAAGATGATTGTGCGCACGGGCCTAAGATTTACGGAACGAAGTCATTTCTTTAGCTAAAGATTCTTGCTGCAGGCTTATAAATGTTACTGAAATAGATTTCTTTAGGTGAGAGGATTGCACTGCAGGCAGTATTGTGTGAACTCATCATTTCTTTCCGAATATGTTGCAACACCGCAGGCTATAAATTGACGAACTAGTAATATCTTATAAAGGTTGTGCCGCCGAGCCGATAGCCCTGAAAGAAGGCAGGGCATATAAGATGAGGCAAAACTAATGGGTAAAATTTTCTTTAGATAAGAAGATTGCACCGCAGGCCTAAAATTTACGAAGTATCATTTCTTGCTAAAAGGATTGTCGCAGGCCCCACAAATTTTGCTGAACGTATTTCTTTCGGTCATAAATCGTACTGCAGATATTTACTGGATTAATCATTAGGGTCCGCCGCCTCAGGCCTTAAATTTACAGAATATACTTTCTCAAATAGAACTTACCCCGCATCTTTTAAGATTATTGACAGGGCTATAAATAAATTTTATAGGTCGTAGGCCTATAAATTTATAAGTTCGTAGCCATAATTTACTGAACCAACTGTTTTTTAGCTATGAGGTTGCGCGCAGGTTTATAAATTTCCTGACTTAATCAGTTCTAGCCAAGAGGTTGCTCCGTGGCTCACTAAATTTACTTAACAATCATTTTATAAGAAAGAGAAATGTCCACACCACCCAGGCCGATGAATTGAATGCCGTATGATTGAATTTATTGATGGCCTATAAATTTTTACTGAACTAATCATTTTCCTGGCCTCGGAGATTGCACAATAAGCCCTGCAAGAAGGGTTGAAGAATATTAAAGGAATTATGGGGATAAATCATTTCTTATATAAAGGTTTTGTGCCCCGGCTATCAATCTGGGCGACGGCTATACTGAATACAGCGCAAAACTTAATACCATAAAGCCACCCAGTCGCCTCCTGTGATTTAGGGTTAGAAGAAGATCCATTTATCTACCCACTACACTAACCCTCACCCATTGACTTTGCAATGGTGGAGGGGGGGGGGGCAAGAATGGATATGGGTGCCGGGCGGATTTGTGTCTTCTCCATAGACACTGTACAAACGGGTCACTTCATTTGGGAGGCTGGTGGGGTGGCAAGGGTTCTGCGCAGAGGGCTCCCCCGGCTGGTTAAACCACTGCCCCTTACCCTAAATGAAGGGTTAAAACTAAGAGGGTGACAACCGTGGACCGTCATCGGCTTGACACGATGTCTGCAATGTAAGTAAAATACCAGTTTATTAGCCCGTTGCAAAATGAACACCCCCTCCCACACTACACCCCCCCCCCACACACACATCCACCCCACACAGTCACAATGCTCCTTGCATGAAAATTATGATCCCTATTGCAACCATCACTGTGTTCTCAGTGGTGACTTTAGGGCAAGATTCCTGACAGCCCAATCTCAAAACAGCATTGTGGTGGGGTAAGATTGGGGGGGGGGCGGGGAAAGAAAGGCTATTTAATCAACTTTATAATAGAAGGTTTTTGGTGTCAATTGTGGGAAATTATAATTAGTGGGAACCACTCCAAGATATGTGATAAAATGTATCAACAGATAATGTGATTCAAAATTTTTCATCTGAACTAGGGGGGTTAACCTTTGACGCCCCCATAACTTAATTTTACACGTTTTTTAATTTTTGCATCATTTTGCATCAGCATTTCCTGACTTCCTGGGACCTATAGCTACAATTGGATATATGACAACCTTGTTCAATTAGGTCCCACCTAACCGAAAAAAATTGGGCCGTCTGCTGCAGGCACTATAAGCTTTCAGTGGGTAAACGTTCCGACAACCCATAATTGCAAAAAACCAATGGCGAAATCCACACTCCTTAAACAGGCTACGAACCAAGGGGACGATCCTTAAAACATACCCTTAACAGATTGGACAAGAGGGACTGAAAGAAACCGTCATGCCATCACAGAGCCCTTTACGGGTTTGGCCTGTGGCTGTTCGGTAAAAAAGAAACCTTGGACAATCAGGACACTAAGTTAAACCCACTCCTGAAAGACTTCCTTGAGGAAATTGCCAACCTGGTCTACGGTCTCAGAAATTGCATGGGTCGAACTCTCTATCGCCACACCATGCATGGCAATCCTATAATGCTCTAGTGAATTTGCCTGAACAGTGAGCATGGCAGCCTGTTCAAAAAGTCTCACCTCAGTGTACAATCTACAGAAATGCACCAGACAGGTTCGGAGCATGGATAGTGCACTCTGGGACGAATGCGTCGACTGGAGGACCTCTTATCAAGTCCCCTCACTTTGGAAGATGGATCTGTTCCCTTACAAGCAGATCTAGTGGCCTGGGAAACCACAGCTGCCGATGGCCATAATGGGCTACCAGCAGGACCAGGCAGTCTCGAGACAGAGCCATTCGAGGACTTTTGGGATCATGGCAACCTGGAGAAGCTATAATCAAGCATAGGCTATCAATCCTGACCGGTCCGCTGCCATGGCGTCCCATTTGACTGCCTGGGGACCCGGGTTCCAAGAGTAGGCCCCTAATGTGCCACAATCTGAAGATTCATGACTGAGGCAAACAGATGATCCACGTGTGGACGGTCCACCATAGAGAAGATTGTGCGGCAAACTGCAAAGTAGAGCTGCCACTCCACCGACGGCCCTCTGACTTTTGGCTGTGTCTGGGATTAGGGACCCTCCTGGGAGACTGTCCGCAAACCATTGTCCACTCCCGAAACACGGGAGGCGATCAGCCCGATGTTCCAATCTCGGCACCACCCGAAAAGCCGAAGAATCTCCCTGTATAGGCTGGGACTGATTACACCCCCTTCCTTGTTTATATGTCACCACCTTCATATTGTCGCAGCGGACAACAATTACCTTCCCCCTGACCATGGGGAGCCAGTGCCGCAATGCCGCACGACGGCGAACAACGCAATGAACGTTTAATTTGTGACGAGCCACTGAGGCTTGTCAGCGGCCTGCCCCGAAGAGATATATAGGAGGGGAGCCCCCCACTTAATGCATCCGTTGTCAGGGTGTGTAAACGCAATCCATTTTCAGGGTGTTTTAATAGGTCCAAGTAGGCTGAATTGGACTCTCCTTCCTCTATGAAATGGCAAAGTTTCACACCATTGGAAGTCTGAGGTAACCTTCATCTTCCTGTGGGAGGAATGTGGTGTGTTTTACCACCACTGCCAACCAGTTTTTCATCCGGCCAGCTAAAACACAAATTTTGAAACCTAATGGCTGCATCTAATCTTGGGACCATCAGTTGCTTTCACATTTTAGTGTAAAATAATCTGTCACGCCCGCCACTATTTGGAAATAAGGAAAAGTTTTTTTGTTTTCGTTTTCCTTTTACTGTGCAAAGAATTATCGACCCTAATTTGAAAAATTCCTAAAAAGTTTTTTTTTTTTTTCAATTTTAACTTTCTGAAATGTAAAAAAGATGTTTAAACAGTTTGTAGCATATAGTTGGTTTCATAATGTACAAAGATGCATTTTGATAAAGACTCAACTTGATTTTTAGGTGTTATGATTAATTATCTCATACAACAAACACATGTTTATTCCGTTTTGCTATTGACATTAAAAAAAAAAGAAAACAAAAATTTTTTCCGACTGACCGACCCAACTCTAAAAAGTCATCTATGGACAATCAAACAATATTTTTTGGCCTTACCTTTGGTAGTGGTAAACAAGACTCATTTTGGGAGGAAGGGGATGGTTGCCACCATTATATTTTTTTTCTTTTTCAACTTCTATCAAAAATATATCTGCTTATGCACTTACTACCTCCTGTGTATGTTACAAAACGTGATTCCTTTCATAATCACAACCCCAAAACCTAGCAAAATCAGCACTTCCTGTATTTGTAACTCAAATAGAAATTGGCTTATTTTTTTTAAGCAACAAATCGTAGAAATCAATTTTCCCATGATTATTACTTCATTAAAACCTTTGCTATGGACGTCCAATTGGAGACTATTGGAATGCTTTTGATATCAATGAAAGAGGAGACTATCTCATATCCACCTGTACCAAAATCAAAAAGGGTCAGAGGCTTTGTAACAAGAAAATCCCGGAGGTCTTAACCAACACCTTTACAATGGTTTGAGGGGAACGAAGTTTAAAGTACAATTTCGTGCATATAGTGCATACGATTTTGAAAATCAAAGAGGGTGCATTGATCGTTTTTTTTCCTAAATATGCTAATTGTGTTTGTTTACCCCAAACACCTTGGTATAGACACCACCTCATTTTGCTTTTTAGACCAAATGATGAGGAGCTTATGATTCATGATATGCCTTATAAAGGTCATTTACCTTTGGACCTTGAATATCTCCTGACCAATGCATCTGCCAGAATGCCCGGACAAATTTTTTCATAATACTTCACCTATACCCTACGATAATATACAAAAATCCTTTTATTAGAATTGTTTCATCAAGGTGCTCGCATATGGCCCTACTAAGTATAAGCTTTCCAAAAATAGAGTTTACATGTAGGGGGGAAAAAAAATAAGTTGTGTGTTGATAGTTATCCCATGTAAGGAATAAATGTTGTGTTGAGAGTAATACTATTGGGTGCCTTTTTTGTCATTTTGCCACTTGTAAACATTTTTTGTCCCAGTTCATGACATATGCCATAACAAAGTTGACTCAGTTTTCTAAGGTTACATCTGGAATTCCCCATTTCCCCATTAATTTGTGGCAATTTATCTACAGGTCATTTTGGCACAATTCCCCTTTCCTCCTTTTATAGTACCATTACTTTTCCATGAAGAAATCTTTTCTCAAATAAATTAAGAAAATATATTTTGATCAAAATTTTCAGGTATATACAACACAAGTGTAGGAAACTGTTTCTGGATTTCGATTCATTTCCGCATAAGGTTAGCGATGTCATTAAACTGGCAACTTTTTCTAGATCGTTCGATACTGAGCAAGACCTGGGTTGAATACATTGCCCGGGAATTTCTAACACCTGTGTGGCGACGGTCTGGTGTTCCGATATTGAGTTCATTTCCATATATTAATGTATTTTGATAGCAATCTTGCTCTGTATGTTAATTTGCAATATTAGTCTTTTGCGTGCAATTGTTTTTAGTGTTTTTAAGAATTATTTTAATGATTTTTTGCTTTGTAAATGATGTGCAATTTGGCCATTTGGCCACGATACATTGTTAATAAAATGAATCTTGAATCCTGTTATGTAAATTTTGGAATTTGATCGACTGCCGTGGGCTTGGAATAAAAAGATGTCTTGCTATTGTGTGAGCGTCAGAGAATCTGTGCGGTCAGCTTTGGGTTTGGACATCGCTGTTTTTTCTGTCCAACTACACATTGTAATTTTCTGTGGTCGGCCGACGTTTAATATTAATAATAAATTAGAACTTTGTATGTAAACTGCAGTCTTTGTTTGCTTTTCCTCACTTATTCACGCCATCGGTTTTCCGCCTTATTAATATGGAGATGGATATATAGGAACACTCTTGCACTTGGTAATAAACTAATTCCTTAGAGTATCCCTTGTAATTGTGCTTTTACTGTAAACTTAGGTTTTCTGTGTATGAGAGCAAAGTTAATGCAAGCAATAAGTTTAATGTCCTACTAGTATCACCCCCCCCCATGGTGGTCATAGGGCATCTCTACACAAATTGACCTCTAGATGACTTTTGACATTTTGAGTCACTCCGATACCCTGCAAACAAATGTCAGACTGTCCTCCCTTACCTTCATGCCAGGTGCCGTTTGTCAAAGCATAACAAAATGCATAGCCTGACAGACTCGCAGACAGACAGACAGATCTCATTTTTTAATAGTATAGAATTTTTTTTAACAAAATAAGGCCATCCAAAAAACCTGCAATAGATTCAATGTATCTTGGCTATTTCATAAAGATTAAGAGTAGTTTGTATGCTATGATAATGTAAAAAGAAATTGTATTTGTTTGTGTATGAATAAACTTGTTATAATTACAATTAACAAGAATTAAATATTCATTATAATGTATTTTATGTTTGTCTTGTAAAATGTTTGATAAGTAAGTAAACATGGTGACACAATATGGTACAATTGTGTTGAGGTGTCGTTAAATTCTAATACCTCAAGGATGAACAAACTGAGATATAATAATTAGTGGCATGAATGGACAGCTCTTTCCAAGAAACGTTCACACCAGCATCATTACAACAGGATGTTAGGTACCAACTTGAACCTGACTCTGATATTGTACTACCAACTTTAAAGACACTATCAGTGATTCATCCAGATGAGACAAAATATTTTAAATTTGCAGAAATAGCTTAAAGGTGAAGGATATATCTGTATAATCCTCATAAGTTACTTTTTACAACTAAAGAATCGACAGAAAAGGAAGAAAACGGCAGTGTTCAAAGATATGACTCTCCATTCAATTACGTGTTGTAGGAAGTGTCCGTTCGGACACTAATGACTAAAATATCCGATTTTGTACTTATTAGCTTGCTTCTGGCCTTATTATTTGCAGGGTATGTTGGGTACCTGTACTTGTTACAGACATGCAAAAATCTGATTTTTGATGATTTTTTCAATTTTCTGATTTAGCAAATCACTGATAGTGCCTTTAATAGAAGCTAATAGATTTAACCCATGAAACTTGTGAAAAACCATCTGTTACCATGACAATGAAGTGTGTATGACTAGTATGACATCCTTGTTCTCTGGAATGAGGCCTGGCTGGTAATATCATGAATTGGGAAAATTTCTTGACTGTTATGTGACCTGTGCAAGGGATTGCCTTGAATTATTAGGGTATTTTGATAAACTTGCAGGGCCGTCCCTAGAGGGTGTGTGACACACCCCCATTTACAGAACTCTGTGGGCAAAATGTTGACTTGTCAGTATTCGTGTAAAATAAGATGTAGGTGGAATATTGTAATGAAATAACATTTTGTTACTGATATTACTTCTCATTGCTAATATGCAGTATATAACACATTATATTTGAACTTGATATTGGTCTCCCACCTCCAGCTTTTCAGATTTTGGAACGATGGTTAAAAAAATAGCGTTGCTGGCAAACTGTTCATTTGCCGACACAATTTCAAAATTTTCAGCTCGCTGCGCTCGCCAGGCAAACTAATGTTTATGGGGCGAGCGTAGTGAGCCAGACATTTTTTGAAATTGTGTTGGCAAATGGACAGTTTTGTCGGCAACACAGTCTCAACAACCCCCATTAAAAATGGTCTGGGGATGCTCCTGTAAACTTGACCTAGAAGGAACATTGCTCCACTTTCACCACAAAAACTGAAGGTTACTCGAGCTATATCGTCATGTAAGTGCAGAAGGTCGTAATTGTAATAGCAACCGTTTTATTAGAAATTCCATCACACAAATTATGCTAAATCTTAGGTCAGTGGTTCTTGATGTGGTTCCTTTTCTCAATGACTCAATGAAGATAAAGTAAGATGCTACCTAATGCAATGGTACGCACACAGATGTGGCGCTATTTGCACATACGACCTTGTTGGACTCACATTATGATAATAAGCTTTAATTTAACTGCTTGACTGTACCTGAGGAGTAAACTGTCAATTATTTACTGCTGTTTCTTCTGACTACACTGGTTAAGTAGAGAATGCCCCTTTAATCTGCCACACATTGACCTTTTGACCTAAATCTGTCAGTGAACACCCCCCCCCCCAAAAAAGTTTGTTTTTTTGTTTTTTTAATGGGCCCTTTGGGTCAATGGTTTAGGTTTATGACTGCAAGTTTTAGGGGTCTTACATGGGTTGACAAAATAACTTAATGTTTGTCGCAGGGTCGATTTTATGACCAGGCTGTCGCTGGATAAGAAGCCAAGTGTCAAAAAATGTCACAAGATAAGAACCGCATTGATCGCGAGTGTCACAATAATAAAAATGGCTGTGAGTGTCATCAGTCGGTCGATCATTCATCAGTCGACTGCGCAGCAAGGCGATCGCAAGTTTATTTCCTCCAGTCACTTTTGTTTTGGGCCAAGTTTGGAGATAGCCTTGGTTGCAACATGTTGTTTTGTTGTCCCCAAGAGCCTTTTTGGATGTATGAGAGATATGATGTTCTCTGGAGCCGGCCTTCCTCTTGCCATGTGTTGTTGTGTAGAAAGCATATAACCTACTAGCTCGTCCTCTGGCATCCTTAGAACATGACCAAAAAAGTAAGCTGTTTCAGTCTTACTCGGTTTATAAGAGGCTCCGTACCTGTAAGCCGCATAGATTTTGGCATTATGGGACACGATCAATGCGCTTGACGTTAAGCATGATTCTGTAGCAACATGTTGCGAAAGAATTGCCCTTACACGTCTCCACATTGTTTTGTCAGCACCCAGTTCTCGCAGCCATACAACAATATGTCCACACATGTTGTGTTGAAGAGGCGTACTTTTCATTTCGATTGGTATACTTTGATTTCTCCATATGCGCTCCAACTTCCAAAATGCTGCCCAGGCAATGGCTTTTCGTCTGTTAAGGTCTATTAGAACTGGAAGCCATCATACAACCAAGAATATTTTGAAGGCGGAGACATGGTTTGATTGCACTCGCCATAAACTTTAAAGGTTGAAGTGGGTTTGGCAGTTTGGTAGTCATGTACTCTGTTCTTTGCACACGGATGATAAGGCCAATTCTTCAGCTGCAGTTGCTGTTCTTGATAACTGTGCCTGAGTTCTAGGGATTGAAGACTCCAGTAGGGCGATATTGTCAGCGAAATCTAGGGGTCGCTTACGACTTGGCTGGATACCTCCTGGACTGACGTGGATGTATCATCAATCCGGAATCTGAATCTTTAGTTGCCTTTTGCCAGCACGTAGTCTATCATCACAATGAAAATAAAGGGAGCTAATACATCCCCCTGCAGTAACCCTTTGAAACGAGGAAGGCTCCAAGATATTTCCATCTACCATAACCAGTCGCTTTTTGGAATTGCTGTAGAAATGGCCTATGGCTTTTACCAACCGTCCTGGGATAACATAGTGTCCACAAGTGTCACTTCCAGGGGGTGGCACTCCATATGTAAGTGACGCGTAAGTTGGGTGGTTCTTCGCTAAGTGTCCTACTTTTGGCTTTAAATGAGAAAAATTTTTTCAAATCATATTTTTTTTTTCTTGGAATGTGTTCACAATATTGCACAAATACTAGAATGAGCACTCGGCGCGATCTTTTAGAGCCTTCAAAATATATTTATGGCGACATCTAATTTTCGTGTTGTAGCATAGGGAAAACCATTAAAAGGTCATTTTCCGTAACACTGTTTGTTATAGAAATAGACATCAGACGCTAATGTCAAGCTGAGTAAATGCTACTACGTATCCTCAATATCTGAACAAAATGAAGAACCATTGAGGGAGGATCATTCAAATGGGACAACCAGATTGATAATGACTCAATTTTTATATTTCCAATATGAACAGTGACAGTGGTCAAGAAATCATTTCCGTAATGGTAAAAAGTTACGGAAATTACCGTTACGGAAATTACGTTACGGAAATAATGGTTCAAACATTTAGACCAATATACGTCTCCTGAGGACGATGGCCCTAGCGTGATTGGGTTTTTTATATATTTGGGTCGGCAGTCACAATTCTGTTGTTTGCCACTGCCATCAAATGGACATTTACTTTCTATCTTTAATAGTGTTATACAGCGTTACGGAAATGACACTGAATAAAGCTAACTGTCCCTCATTTTTTGCAAAAGTAGTTATTTTGAGGGATATTCTCAAGATACCAAGATAAAAATGGTGTGTGCCAAGTAGCCAATTCATGCAGGTACTTATCGACCAGGGTAATTTTTGGATTCAGTGTTTTCAATTTTATAGACTGCCCTTAAAAATGGTGTCGTTACGGAAATGACTCAAATCCAGGGACCGACTTGTATTTTGCACCCAAAAGGTCCAATTTAGGATTTAATCTGATGCCATTGTGTTGGGGGCATTATTTGATAGATCGGATATGTTCATCAGTAAATACACTTAGTTGATCAGAGTCTTTCCAAAAGAAAATTTTACTACCAAATAAATAAAATGGCAATTGTAATTTTTAAGCGTAACCATAGGGACGTAGGGTTTTTCGGGGGGTTTGCATCAAACATTAGGAAAAATACAACATTTACTTTGTTTATCAGGTTTTTATAATTTTTTTATAATAAAGGACATATTTATCAACGACAAAACCACAAAATAAATATTTCAGGAATTGTAAATTTTTTAATTTATAGTGAGTTAAAGTAGTGGGACACGAAAGGAGACACTAGCGAATGACCCCGATTTAAAGATTTAAGAAACCCCCCTTTTTCCAGCTCGTCACCAAAGACCCCTTATTTTCTTTAAAAATTTCACCCAAAGTCCAAGCCCCAAATAAGACAGCGGCAACCAGGGGCATTTTTGTTAAAAAGTTTGCTCCTGGTTCCCTGTAATGGGCCAGGAACCAGGTACAATTTTGTGAGAAACCAGGGCAATTTCAAAAGAATCAAATATCAATGGGTATGGTCTGATACTTGATTTTACCTCCAAGTCCCTGTTTATCATTAACCTTACCTTAATAGAGTAACAATTTAACACTAACATTTGGATCACCGTTACGTTCCGTAAGTTTACTACCATTATCACATTGGACCGTCCAGGGGCCGCCTTAATATTTTTTGACAGGGGCGCAGTTTTTTCCTCTAAGGTTAGAACCCAGTATTCTTGGTGACTTACAGCCTCCTATCACTACTTCCTGCGGACTCTTTATTGGGCACTTGCAAGTCCACTAATCACCACCTGACCGGAGGCCTGAATGTTTCTATGAACCAGAAACCCCTATCTACTCGGTAATAGGTGGAGTAGTACTTTACAGGCAAGTGAGGGGGCAGTGTAACAGCATGGTCACCATGGTCAGTGACCATTGGCAACTAATCTGGATTGTTTGAAGCCCTATTATAATTGTTATATTAACAAAGCATAAGATTTGTCTATACAATGATACTGACAATTGAAAATGTCAAATCATTAATGTGGTTGGTTTAGGCGCTTTCAAAAGTGTTGTTTAAAGTTTAAGCAGTTGAAATGTCCACAGTCCTATTCTTTTTGTACAATAGGACGTTAAAAAACTTATCCATTGTTCCTTAGTACATGTTAACATGGTCAATTTTATTATTTTGTTTAAAACAAAGAAAAACCAACCAACAAATAAATATTTAAGAATTGTACTTTTTTTAAATTTTCTAGTGAAGTTTAAAGTAGTGGGACACGAAAGTAACCTGAGAGCGAAGACCACGATGTAAAAAGAGTTAGAACCCCCCGTTCCAGCATCGTCAACCCAAAACCCCCATTTTTCTTTAAAAATTCACCCAAAGGCCAAGCCTCAAACTAAGCACGTCAGCCAGGGGCAATTTTTGTTAAAAAGTTGCTCCTGGTTCCCTGGGAATAGGCAGGAAACCAAGGGACAATTTTGTGAGAACAGGGGCAATTTCAAAAAATCAAATACAATAGTCGATGAATTGATTTTTAACCTCCAAGTCCTGTTTATCATTAACTTCCATTTATAACAGTCACAATTTAACCATCCATGTGGATACACATTCTTTACGGAAGTTTACTACCAGTATCACATTGACCGTCCGGGGCCCGCCTTAAATATGTTTTGAACAGGGGCGCAGTTCCTCTTAAGGGTTAAAAATCTAGTATTCTTGGTGACTTACAGCCCCCTATCCTACATCCTGCTGACCTATTATTGGTCACTGGCAAGTCACTAAAGCACAACCTGACCATGAGGCCCTGACATGTTCTATAAACCAAACCCCTTATCTATCATGTATAGGTGCAGTAGTACAGGCAAGTGAGGGTGTACAGTGGTCAGGCATGGTCCCAGGGTCAGTGACCATTGGTCACTTGAATCTGGATTGTTTGAAGACCTATTATAATTGTTATATTAACAAAATGCAAATATTTTCTATGACACTGATCTGACCAGTGACAAATGTCCAAATCTGAATGGTGGTTTGTTGTTTAGGCGTTTTCAAAGTGGCTTTCGTTAGAGTTATAAAGCAGTTTTAATGTCCAGAGTCCTAGTTCCGTTTGGTACACAAATGGACGTTAAAAAACTTATCAATTGTCCCTTATTATGTACATCATGGTCATGTTCATATATAGTTTGCAAATATAGCACTGATACTTTACGAAATTGGAAATATTTTCAAAGGATTTAAGGAAAAATGTGTCATGACTTCTGAAATATTTGTAAAATTGGTATGGAATGACAGCTTAATTACTAGATTTAACATAGAATCAAATAAGTTGAAATTGTCCACATGTGTTGAGTATTTTGGCCCTTTTTAATTTCCCTCCCAATAGCTTACTCGCAAACGATTCCGACAAATCCCCAACGCAGGCAAATGAATGGTGACGTCAAAGTGATGAAAATCCCATAATTTACCTCGTTGTGCATCATAGTTCGCAGTGTTGCACTTGTCAATAATAATTAAAACCAACGAAATGAAATATGTCCACTGTAACTTTTTTTCTAATTTTATTATTACTTTACTTTCACTTAGCCATCATATTACAGTGTCAGCAATACATTCGCCGCGAGTCAACACGATGTTTTGGGTCATCACTTTGACATCACGAGGAGAGTAAAAATTTGGGGCGCGTTTTGATGCAATGACGCCGTGGCGAAAATGCCAACTAATCATAATCTCTACCGTGTTTCCCCATTCTCCTTCGATGTCAAAAAAGGCAAAAATTAAAATGCCTCTATTTTGTTAATGTTACAACAAATCAAAATTGTATAATTTTTTTTTTTTCTTTATTTTTTTCGGGAATTCGTGATTATTATCATCTCTTTTATGAATGAATCAAAACTGAGCTTGAATCAAAAATCTGAGTGACAAAAAAAAAATCTTGACATAGATTTCCTTAAGAAAAAAAAAAGTTTTATATTAACAATTAAATGCATCCTATTGGCAAGCCAAAACTTTTCTTCAATTTGATTTCACATGCGCGACACCTCCCTTCCCTTTGGTTGTCGTGTGCGTCCCAACCCCCCCTTTCCCCCCCCTTTTTTCTTTTTCCCCCAAGCCCCCCTTTTTTACCTCCTCCTCTGTACCCACCACCCTTTTTATAAACCAACGACACCCTTTTTACCACAGCCCTCATCGGACATCACCCTTTTTTAAGCACTAGCACCCTCTTTATTCCACCGACTCCTGTACCCCGCCCATAATGACCTAACATTTCCAAGCTTCTGCCATTTTTGTCTACACAATACAATCAGATGCTTATTCTTGAAGAATTTGTGAATTGTAATCACATGCCCAATCAACGCAACTAACCATGTCATTGGGCCGTGTTCCCATATGACATAAGTAGTGATAAATTTTAAAATACATTCCTACTGTCTGTTCAATTAACTTAGTATCTGGTTTTTTATTAATTATTCACAAAATACCCACGTTCGAATTAAATCAAAGAAAAAGTTTGTTGGATATCGTTGGGGACCTACGACTGTTGTTTTTTTACATTACAAAAGAAGGACAATTTAAACTTCAAATCTATAGAAAATCTGTTACCATTAGTAATTACTTTTTGTGGACGGTTCCATTGACTCCACTTTGAAGGTAGTAAAAGTTTTCGTTGGAGGATATGATTCATCACGATCAATATTGTCGCCAATTGCCAACTTGTTCAACAAATAATCCGAACCGTTTTTTTGCACTGGAATTTGCAATAACTAACTGAGATGGATATTGAATAAGCCGAACGGCATTAACTTGATGGACTGCTTTTTATATACAGGAGAGCTGTATGGATTCTTTTGTTCAGTTAACAGAATAAAAAAGACAAGGACCTCTGTTAAAAGTATCGGTATGTGTGTCATCGATTCATTGATACCCATGCGTCAAGCACCGCAAACGCCTGCACATCCAGGCAAGGCCATGCCTCAATAATTGTTCGTATAACATACTTTTGAGCGCCCCTAATTCTGAATGGGTCTGCCATCAACGATTTTCAGAGTCCAAAGTCACTTTTCACTGGACCCAGTTTTATTGTTCCGTTTTCCAATAAAAGCAGTGTACATTGATTAAAATCCACAGAGGAAATATATTTTTTCAAGTTGTTACCGACCATGGTCTGTGTTGGTCGCAATGATAATAACACCTTTTCTTTCGTGATTTTTTTCGAAAGCGTATATTTTTTGAAAGAAATTAAAATCCGGACATCTAAGTTAATTGAACAGACAATCTTCACACTTTCACTGAGTTTCATCATCATCATCATATACACTGTGACTTTATTTTTACCACCCTTTTTTATGAAACACCGGTACCAGAAGTTGCAAACCCACCCTTTTGCTAGTCCCATGGGCAGGTACACCAATTAACCACACACACCCTTCGATGGTGGTCGAATTCGCCTACTCTACCTCCCAGAACGCGCATTTGTATTATTGGGACCGTGCACAACTTAGACAGAGGCTCAGATGCAAATGCGTATTTTGTACCGAAATCAGAAAATATGGAATAAATGCTTGCAGTGCACAGAACTTTCCTGGAAATGAATTCTGAACTGACCCGGAGTTGAAATGTCTAAACGTAGCGTTTTCCATACAAAATGCCTAACCCCGCCGCGCGCGCTGCCCGGTCAAATTTGACACCATTTTTGTCATTTTGTTTTGACCCGGAAGCCGTGTCTACAAATGGCGGGCTAAGGCATAGATGTTGTTAATAATGCGAATACGTGGCCTGATTGGTTCATTATATAATTATATTAAGTATGTCCGTTGATGATGTCCGATAACATTTGTTCAAGGCTTTTTTATCTAACATTGTAGGTATCATATGTAAAATGTTTTGTATCACGAAGCGACACGTTTTTTACGAACTTACTCCTTTCTAGCACTGGCTTAGCAAGCGTTCATCGGCAAGTGTAATCGGCAATTCAGTTCTTTTCCCGTTCACCGATTCAGAACCGATTACTCAATTATATGGGGTCATATTCATAGTACCCCGATCGATCCAGTACACCCTTGATGACCGTCATAATCTCTTCATGTTATTCTCCGTACAAGGGAAGACAAAATATTAACTGCTATCATCGCAGCTTGATACGGGTCCCGGAACGCGGAAGCAAAATACACGCACTGGACTACTCAAAGACCAGGTTGATACCATTATCATCGCAACTAATAAAGATCACGGACAATTTTATTTTTCCTGTTTGAATTATTCAGCTCACGGGCGCATGTGTACCATGTACATTTGCGCCTGGCTCCTATGTTTTCGCCGTTCCAGGCACTTTGCAGGCTTTACTTCACAAATTTGCCCCCTTGCGCCCGTTATTTTGAGGCTTGCCAAAGTCCCAATATTTTGTGAACATTTTACCACTGTCACCCAAGACCCCTATATTTTGGGTTTGGGAAATTTTTGAAAATTTTCACCCAAATTTGGTGATTTTTTGTCACATTGATTCAAATCCCTTTTTTCAGTTTTCTGTCAACGAATGCCTCTGGGTGTGGAGCGCGGCCTTATTACCCATATCCCCTTTCAAAAATGTAGCGCCCCCCCCCCCCCCCCCGGATCAAACTTTACCCATGTAGACCCTAAGTCATTATATCAATTGAATTTGAGCACAAGGACCATTTTTTATAATAGCTGTTCAAAGAATGCTCCTTTAACTGGCACCTTGGACATTTGACCCCACTCTGTGTAACCCACCCACCCCCCAAACTGGCCTTATGTCAGCAGTTCTTCTGACCACATTTAGTGATTATTGCAATTTATATAATTATTTGTGGCATAAGAAGGAATACTAGCTTTTCGAAGAATTGGGCCCCTGTAAAGGTGCTGTTCCTATCATCTTTGGGACCCCCCTGATTACCCGTAGTAGTATGAATTTTGATTCAGATGAAAGCCGTTTTTTATTTTTTTTCCACAGAGGAAAAACATTTATTACATTAATCAATACAAAACATACATATTTTTCTCATTGTCATCCTGAAATTGAGCCTTCAAATCCAGTTAATCCCAAATATAAACTAGAACCGCATTTTAATGGTAAACACAATATTACACAGTATTTATAGGCTTTGCAATAATGCATTTTGGCTTCTACTCGTAAACTGCTAGTTGTTTTTGCCACTTAATGGGAGTATGTGCAATGCCAGGCTCTCATATCATAGAGACACAAATAGACTAAACCAGAACAGCACTTAACTCGGCCCATGTATTTGACCCAACTCAGGGGTAGGACACTATCTGCTCGATTTTTGGGCATTGGGGATTTCCAAACGGTAATTGGGGAACTGCGACATGCATTACTATGGCAGTCTCGTTCCCAGTGACATTACAAAATCATCTCTAAACCTTTTGCAAAAGACTAGAATCTCATGATATTTAGGACAAAATTATTGACTTCAAATCCCTGTCTGAGTTAGTGGATTAACCCCGCTGCAAATAGTGTCTTTCGCAGTAACGGTCATTGAGATTTATCTTTGTAACAGGCCTAGTCTTTAGTCAAGTCTGTGTGTACCTTTCGATATGCGTAAGAGCGCCCTCCTAGGATCGTTAAGTCTTTGAAACAGACTAGCCCTAAAGTTTGATGCCGTTTGAATTCGCTGTTCCTGTTAGGGTTGGCATGTCCTACCCCCTCTGACCCAAATCTGTGACACTCCAATTACAGATACTAACCCTAACTTCCCTAGCTATTCTTTTCATCTTTTTGCAGACTTTGTACTCCTAGGCACAAATTTTTTGAAATGTTACACCTTGCAAACAAAACAGTAATTTTGATTTGGGCCACCATACCAAACCACATCATTATAGGGTCACCGTAGACGCGTGTGACCCTCCGGTTTTCCTATCCCTCATGCTGTGCAATATTTTGCAATAACGTAACAAGTCGGCATGTACGGGAATTTTCATAAGTGCTGTTTTCCTCTTGTTTTTGAACCAATATCCTCGCCTGCATGTTGTTGGACCAAAAAGTGATGGCCAATATGTAAATGTGTAGAGGGTTTCGAATACTATTATCAAATTTTATTTATTTTTCAATCAAATTTACAATCAATTAACGTTTGAATGAAATCCATGTATTCCAACAGCTTTTTCTACCGTGTCTAACTTGCTTACTAAGTTGTTAATGTTTAGCATGGTATTTTAAAAATATAGACGTTGGCCCTTCTATCATGTGTTTTCCTTTTGTTGGGCCATTTTCTTGGCTGACCCACGGTTCAAAAGTAGACCAAATGCACCAAAACTGATAGTATTCATGCTTTCTCCCCCAGCAACACGACAACACACTCACAAAAACAAAACAAAAAGTAATGCGCGCCGTGGTGCATTACATGCGTATCAGGGACTGACCTTTAAAATCGAGTGGTGCTCGGTACAACTCTCCCTGTTCCATATCATGGGTGAGCGTTCATGGCATACCAGTGCTGAACATGGAAAGAGCAGTTCCCACGGGAGCTTTACATCGCTCGCTACAAAGTGCTAAGAGAGCCTGTAGGGAGCAATCACTCTCACTCTCCTTTAAAGTCAGTCCCTGCGTAGGCAGCGCATTATTTTACCTTTACGCAGCACACGCTGTAGACGCGCACATTATAAAGCGTTCGCCATGCTTCAGGAAGATGAAGCTTAATTTTTAATTTTTGTTGAACAAACACCTTCCGTATTTTACTTGTGGTCTTAGCTTTCTTAAGGATGTTTCACCATATGACTAACTTTTATGTAAGTGAAATTCCAATCTACCACATACTCATTTTCAAATTTCGAATTATTAAAATGAGGCTTTCTTTTGGTGTTTTTGCAGATCGAAAATTTGGTAGTTTTTTATTTTTTCAATGTTGAAAAAGCTAAAATCCATGAAAATTATTCTGATCGAAAAACAAACTGAGGGAAATGCTAATTATGGCCTATTTTGCAATCACAATCACATGTTTTAAGTGTCATCATCCAGACGTAAGACAAATGACCGATTTTTTGGGCTGTTAAAAACTAAGAAAATGCTGCTAGTGGTGCCTTAACACTCACTGACGCAGTGATTCTACATCTATATTATTAACGCAGAACCTGCACACCAGTGATCATTTGTACATAACATAACAGACATTTTTACTATCCACAATCATACATCGTAATAAACATATTACATCATGATAAGTCTGTAATTGAAATAATGAAATATAATGTGGAAGAATACTGGAAAGTAAGCCAAAAGTAAACCTGTCAATCCCAGACTCAATTCATTTTGTTTATAAGTTTGAAAATGAGTGGTCTTTTTTTGTAATTAAGCTTAAAGAATGAAGATTTTTTGAGTGTTTGACATTGGGTGGTATGTTGGTTCCTTGTTTTAACCCTAATAAATATGGATTTTACCACTAAATTCAAGGTTTAATATTTGGTATTTGAAAGTCTGAGCATGTCTTGTAGAATACGTGTGGTTGTTGCATTTGTTACAACAGGTTATCAATTGTAGGCCACAAGTTTTGCTGAATTTGTACATGAATGTTCCAATATTAAGTTTCACAATCCATTAATTTTAGTTGATTGTATTTATACATAAAGGATTAGATGCACTTCTGTATCACTATGCTCTCTGCTCTCAGTGGCACGCTTGTTGTAGAATTTGCAGTTTTCTCCATTTCAGTTTTGCATGCACTTGCCCATGCATTGATACATGGTAATGTGTGAGAACATTGTGGGGTTATGAGACCTAAAAGTCATTTCGGGAAGAAAAGTGGTTTTACTTTTTATCAATTAGAATACCAATACTACTTGACATTTCTTCCCAATCCGCAATGTGATTTTTTCAGGTAAGGTTTTGGTCATAGTGACTCCTAAAAATTTAAAAGCATTAAATTGAATTTTTGCTTTTTTTAAGTTTTTTATTTTTTTCAAATGGTTTATTTAATTTATTTGTTTTATTTTGCGTGCCAACGAGCCTGTAGTTAGTTTTTTTAAGATTTAGTGAGAATTTTATTGACTGAACCAGTGTTCAGTTGACTAATACCATTAATCATTTTGTATTTAGTTTATTAATATCATTAGGTGGATGTATGCACTGGTATCAAGCGCAATCTATAAATGACAAATCGTGAGCAGCATTTGGAACTCATTCATACAATGATAATCCCAAGGGTCCTAAAATAGAGCTTTGTGGCATACCAGTGTCAATATATTTGTTGCTAATTTTAGTGGCTATTGTTAGTAAACACACTGTGTCTGTTTGTGAGATAATTTTTGAACCAATCCAGACAATACCGCGGGCATAAGTGATGCATTTTAGAGTTAAATATATCATGATTTATGGTATCAACGGCTATGCAAGGGGCAATTTGCAACGCGCCTCTATTTTTTTTTTTTTTGCGCCCTCTATTTTTTTGCAGACAAGAGCAACTAGGGCGCCGAGCGCAACTGGTAGATTCTATAAAACAATTCCTTTTTTTAGCAGCAACAAAGGCGCCTGTATAGCCCCTCTATGAGAATTTGGATCCGCCCCTGCTATGTGTAATGTGTATGTCCCTGTGGCCAATTCACAGTGATTAAAACAGACAACCCTTTGATGATTGAAGCTGATCAATTAATGAAGTCATTAATGCCAATATAACATGCATTGTATTGACCTTGACCAAATCGACCAAGCCCCGAGCTGTTCCAGGAGTTTGCAATCGTTTGATCATAGCAATCATTCAAACAATTATTCATCAAGTGAAGCAATATACCGATATTGCCAATACGGATGCATATCTGATATGCATGATGCGAAATACAGCGGGGTGGTTTCTGTTGATTACCAATAAAATGCAATCAGTGGTGCAGGCTTCGCTTTTCATCCATGAATTATGTATGCCTCGTCCCCTTAGTTTGTCTTAGATGTTGCCATTGCTGAGTGCCAGAGATGAGAATGTTATTCGAAGTGGTAAACAATTGTGATGTCACCTAACGAGATGTAGTTGCAACACATGTAGACTGTATCCTAATTCTAAATAAGACTCGATAAATCAATCATAAACTTTGATCAATTGAGACTTAAACAATGTTAAAAATTCACCGTGTTAATGCAGGACGTATCCATGGGGGAAGGGCAGAAGCCTAGTCAAATCCTTCGCCCAGGGCCCCCTCTTGCCTCACCACACCATTACTTTGCTCCAGTGCACTAAAGCCAAAGGCTTTCAAAAACATAAAAATCTTCCAGACATTAATTTTCTCGGCCATCTGTCATTTTAGTGAAAAAATACTAAAGGTAGCACCTTCATCAGGATTAGGGAATGCTGTCAAAAGTCGAAGGGTGGTTGCCACCCAAGAATATTTTGGGTTACACTTTTGACAATATTATGCACAATATGGTTCTAAAACTTTGTTTATGTAAAACTAGTCGTCATAATTTAGAACTGAAAACCATGTGAAAATCCGATATACCTACCTTTTTAGCACAACATTTGATTTTTGCCCATTTTCTGTGGAAAATGCTAATTTTGAGGCTCACAGACTTTGACATCATTGTGACAATATATTAGGTATGTTGGTGCTTATTTTGGAATCAATGGAAAGATGAGGACCATAGCTATCCACTGGTATCAAAACCATAAACATCAGGCGCTTTATAACAAATTTTCGAGGGGTAACCACCCCCTTTCTTGGTAAATCGTGTTACAAAACGGCTTGGTAAGAGGAGGGTTAACTGGTCTACCGGCACCCTAATATGCGTTATTGAGAATATCTTTTTCATGAACTGGTACTACGTCACTTATTAATTTGTTGGTGCGTCTGTTTGACACAATGGCAAAGTACACTTTGTGACGTACAATTCCAGGGATTGTATAGTCGGTCATGCAACTGACAACTAGTAATATTATTGAAAAGAGGTTACCACACAGTGTGTCACACCACAATTTATCTGTAGTAAGTCGTGCATAACCATGCAACAAAACCTATAGCTACCTATGTCCACTCAATTGTAACAAAAGTGCGTTACCTCAAAGATGACAAAGTAATTGGGACAACACCAAGTAAAGTAGGTGAAAAGATAACAATCAAATCCCAATTTCCATTTTTTGATTGCCAAAACTTGCTTCCAATTCAATATCGTCACCGGAATATACAATAAACATGACAAATCGAGGTACAAAGGGTTGGAACCACCACAGGAAACCTACTAAAGACGTCATGAAGTCAATTAAAAAAAAATTCCTAGAATCTGCCTGTGATTAATCGGGCCCTGTTCTTGCCATCACGTTTACAGTATATATAAAACCCTCTGCTGACACCACTGTCCAAAAGTTAACAGGGATGAGCACTTTGCAACTCCATGCTGTTGGTTAGTTCTAACAAACACATACATGCATTGCCTCAATCAACAAGCAACATCAACATGAGCGTTTGGGAGAAACGCATTCGGGTGATCAGTAGTATCGGGGTATACCTGCTCCAAAAAGTTATGTCATCATTGATCCTACCTATTATAGCTCAATACGACTGGGCTGTTTGGCAAGTCAAAAACTCGGAGACTTCGCAAACTCAAAATTCAACTACAAACTTCAGTATTAATAGCACAGACGATCTTCTAAAGTTTACCGACTGTGACATTTTTGGGAATTGCTCCTCAAATATCACCAATGAAGTAACGCCAACTGTTTTAGTACCAAGCAATTATTCACCAGAAACTGGAACAGAGGAAACTGTCACGAGAATTGACTTCGTCTTACAATCGTCTTTCTTGCTCAGTCAATTGTCTCTCTTGTTGTCTCGCCAGCTGCAGGGGCCCTTGGTGACCACCTTGGATTTGACACACCTTTGGTAGCAGCTCTCATCATTTCTATTATTATATCCAGTCTCTACACTGTATCATCAAGCTTCACTGCAGTTTTGGTGGCAAAGACATTGCAAGGCATTGCCTCTTCGTGCGCGCAACCGAATGTGCTTGGAAGGATGTTTGTGATATATCCGCGAGAGAGCAGAGAGGGGAAGATGTTACTTGGAGTAGTCATGGCAACTAGTTGTTTTTCTTTCTTCATGCCTGCAGTATGTGGGATTCTTTATCAATATTTTGGACAGTTGGTTGCTTTTCTTTCTCTTGTACCAGTGGAGGTATTTCTTCTAATCTCTGTTGTCGCAACCTTTCGTTTTGGAAACATTCACTCAAACATCAAACTTCTGGACCTATAACATCTAATAGCGGCAAAGAAGCTGTTTCGACAAACTCCAATAAATCTAAATCAGTTAGGCATGATGAAATCACACACCAAGTACAATTTCTGAAAGTACTAACAAACCGGAAAGTTTTAATCACTTCTGGAGTATTAGCAGTTGCTTGGTTTCCAAAGATTTGTTTTGAAGAAACATTGTCTATCTGGGTAGAGCATCAATATGCAGGAGACACAACTACAACTTCTCTAGTGTGGGGAATGGCTGGATTCGCAATCTTGGCATCCATTTTAATCAGTACTAAGTATGATAAAAAATACCCACAGCATATATGCAGGTATACAGCCATACACCTCGTGTTATCTGCAATTCCCATAACTATTTTACCGATAATGCCAGACCCTTTGACGGCAGCAGTGTGTTTTTCCTTCCTCGTATATTTCGCATCGTCGGCTCGTTATGGCGCAATGAGTATTCTCTCTCGTCTAGCAGAGAGGGAATTCCAAGGAGCGTTTGGGCGTGTCATGGGTGTTGCCACCATAGGAATTGCTATCCCTCACCTCGTTGCTCCACTAGTCACGGTACCCCTATTTAACCGAGTTGGCTTTGGAACCATGTGCATGTTGATTGGACCAATAAGTATTTTGTACTCTCCATTTTTGTGCTTTCTGAGAAATACCAAAGGGAACCGTGTAAATGACTTGAGTGCTTCACACAAGGTTGTGCGTGTTGTAGTACCAAGTGTATCCATTCAAATAGCTTCCCAGGATGTTTTGCAGCAAAACATTCCACAGGACGTCTCTCTGCAAGATGCTCCACAGAACTCTGCTGTAACAAGTTTGGCTAACAGGGGATTTTTTGTCTCAGAAGCCAATTCCCATATGGGTGACTCTATAAATGAAGAGGTTGATGTGTGTGACTTAGAAGAAATACAAATCAAAGTTGTCTAATTTATGTTCATTTATTTTTTTAAATGTTGTATTATATGTCTATAGTTTGATAAAAATGAAGAGGGGTGTACAAACTCATCCAGTGTTTGTGTGTTTAATTCTTTTGATCCTTGTTACTTGTGCAAAGTTTATTGTTTAAAGCAGAACCTGAACTAAGAATACCATTATGCAATACATGTTATAAAATAATTATTGACCACCTTCATGGAAAAATTAATTGAATATTATCCAAAAAATAAATTAAAACATCTGTTTTGACCATGATATGATAGGTTTGGTTAGTGTAACCTATGAAAAATTTTCTCAAAATATGTGAATTCCAAAATGTTTCTTTAGAATTGTAATTGTTGAAATTACTTGAGTAGTTATTTTGATTTTTTTTATAACAAGATGCATGTTGAATGATGATTTGAAATGTTTGATGTTTGTGTAAAAAGTAATAAAAACAATTCACACACAAAAATTAGAAGTTTTGTGTCTCATTCTGCAAGTTGTATTTTATTGTTGAACAATTATAATATGGTAGACAACATTTTCATGACTTAAAGCGGCACTGGCACATTTTCACAAAATATGAAATTTCTTCAATTTGCTCTCAAATGATAGTCTAGGCCATTGGAAGAACAGAGATATATTTTAAACATAAAAATAACATACCCTATGAGGATAAAGACATCCACAGGCGTGGATCCAGGGAGGGGGCACACGCCTCCCGGTATTCTGCAAAATCAGCCCAGTTTGGACAAGTGAAGTGAAGTTACAGCCTTTCAGCCCCCGGTAATTTTGACGTTTTTCAAATCCTTGATCCGCCCCTGATCCAGGTAATTTGTAGGCCAACTTTTAAGTTTTCCATAACTTTAATCAACAAATGTGTATATTACATGAATATTTTTGACTCGTACTCACTGATATTAAAACCACGAAGGTTATAGACCGATCAAACAGTGTGCATAGCGTGGGAAACATGCATACGGCGTGCGTGTTCTTGTGTTAAATGCCATTTTCGTCGTCTACTGAATTTAACGTCGCCGGTGACGTATAATTATAAAATCGTTCTGTTTACCCATAAGGAAGCTGATTTGGTCTTTATCATTTCGGGTGAGGGCTTTTGTATAAGCCTTACAACCATGCAAAATATTGATTTTGAAAAATCTTGAGGGCGCACAATTTTTTCAAATGTGCCAGTGTCTCTTTAATACTGTATTTACTCTATTACACCCCAGATTTTCCAATATAGGGGCGACTATTAGAATCAAATTTTCTCACCTTATAAAAGGCTCTTGAAGTAATCTATCATGGTCTCTGATGTGTGAATAAATATTAACTGGACAGTCACCGAGGTTTTGCAATTATCTGGCTTTTAAAGTACTAACTTGTTTGAGAACTGTTTTTCACAATTACCTGGCTTGTAGGGTACGTATCGGATAACCGATTGAACTTGGTCTGACCAGGCCCAAGCTACACCCACCCACCAAGTTGTGTGAGCGTACGACCCCCGACATTGGAGAAAAAGGGCAGACAGACACACAAACAGACAGGGCCTATAGATTTATCTTTTGCTGACCTGAAGCATTGCCACACACCGTAACAGTTTTTATTCCTTGATGTTTTAGGGGGAAAAGGCAATTTTTTTGGCAAAAGTGGACCTTTTTTACCAAAATTTTAACCTATTTTTTACAAAATAGCATAAAACTCCTAATTTTTGGCTTGCTCCGCTTGCAAAATTGTTTTTTTTTTTTTGTTGGCCTTTTTGAGCCATTTTAAGGGGATTTGGGGGGCCACCCCCTTGTCCCCCCCAGGTTATGGGCCTGCTTAAATATAAATAAAAGTAAGTCATGAACTGGTAAAGACTTACCTTCTGAATTAGTTTCCCAGGTTAGCAAGCCAACTCTTCAAAGTCAGTATTCTCTAAATATTACCAAAAAATTGGGACGCAAGGCTCAGTACTAATCCATGTTGCAGCACTGTCTTTCCTCTTTAATAATTCTTAAGTTGTTCCTCATTTATGGTCCAAAATCAAGAATTTCAATTGTTGTCCACCATGATTTTCACTTGTTTTGGTTGCCGTCTGCTAATCGATTGATTTGACCTGAAATTGACCAGTGCTAATTGAAGTATTAGTCTCGACTACATCTTGCGACCGTTACATACAAACGTTACATATCATGTCTATTCACTATGGCGATCATTGTGAAACCCGTAGACAACAACGCTGTAATCTGATGCAGAGACCTCCATGTTCGGGTGAAATTGGAAACCAATATCAGTTTGAGAGTCCAGGGGATGAGGGATACACAAAAATGATTGGTTTATGAAAGCATAGAAAGTATAGGACGGAAGAATCTCAAAGCACAATAATGAGTTAAATCGCGATAGTAAAAGCAAAAATACTGAATTGGGCCATTGTGTGTACGTGCACATTTAGAGACATTTTTTGTTCATAAGATAAAAAGGAAACATTTCCTGGACCTAAAATTTCACTGGAGTAATGAGAAAAATATTTTTTTTTAAATATACAAAATCTCCATTTTGATGGAGTTAAGTGTGGGGACGAGGTTGTCGATCAGGTTACCCACCTATTGTACTCCCTGCAACGTTTAGTTACCAAGTTACACTCAAGGTAATAATATAGTAAAGGACAGAAGCAGGCGACCAATTGCGTGTTTACATGTCAAGGTTTGTCAATCGGTGTGAAGCAGACCGTAATTAGTCTGAATGTGTAGTGTGGGCAGGATGTGTTTGAACAAAATATGATTTAAAATGTCAAAAAAAGCTTATTTTATTGCGACTTTATATATTTAACTGTCATAGTTAGTGCTACTCACGATTTCGGTTTAATTACAAGAGCCAAAATGAAAATCGTCTTTCTAGAAACACCACTTCAGCGAAAGTCCACGCTGTGAGGTGGTGACGTCACCGATTGGACAATCGTCGGTGCAAGTAAACAAACCCCATTCACTTGCATAGATCGCTGCTGCGCTTTCGAAGATCTACCTTTATTTTCTCTAAAATTTGCTCAACTATTAAATCAGAATTATGAGCAATACAGATACAGATAACTGTCTGGTAGATTTGATGGCTCTATCCCACTCAGTCACCAGAGAAGGTGGTTCAGTCGGCATTTTATACATACTGAAGCCTTTCTTTGCAGTATTGCTGCAACCACCAAAGACAAAGCGTGCTCCACCAGACTCTCGCTTGCAAAATACTCTTAATTGTGCGCAATTATAGTAATACAGTGAGCTTCCACTCAAAGTTTAATATAATAAATTCATGATTATATTAATATGTGGTTTATATATTTGTTTTACCGTTTCCATACTAAGGATGGCCTTATCACAAAATAAAACTTAACCAGTGGAGTGCCGGGGGGGGGGGGGGGGGGGGGGGCAGCTCCCCCCTTTGGGGAATCTTGCCCCTGAAAAATTAGTGATTTACATCGGCCATATACTAGACTAACAATTTAATATATTGCTTTGCCCCCTGAACAATATAGGTGCCCCCCTGAAAAAAAAAAGCTGGCTACGCCACTGAAACGTAAGCATGAATAACATATTTTATGATTTTGCGGCGTTGATCGCCCACCATGCAAAATCCGTCGGAACGCCACTGGTATCGTATTTATATACCATGAAACACAAATATCAAACATTCGTTTGTTCTTTATTCCGAGCAACATTCCACTCAGCTCCCCTTGACACACGTGACTATAGTCTAATGAGGCAAACACTTAATGATCATAACGCTGAGGGCAATGCATAGAAACCACAAGAAATAATCACGGCCTCGACACTTACTGTGACAAAATTCATTCGTTACATTTTATGACATTTGGGTACAGATGAGAAAAGGAAAAATTCAGTTGAATCTTTGCGAAGTTAATATATTTGGTGAAGTGAAAAAAAAATGAAAATAAAAATGTCCAAAAATAACCTACACAACAAGACCTCAGCACCTCCCACCCATCGACACCCCTCAAAAAAGGCAGAGATCTGTATATTTAGTCTTGGTCAAAGATCTTCGCTAGAATTCTTAGATAGGCAAATGTTTGAAATCAAAGCCTATATGGTATTAAAATCCCCAAATCGGCATGAAATCAGACCAACCAACATGCCAGGCCGTTGCTACGGTCATTCAAATGTTATTCGGTAACGCAAGTGAAAAGATGAGTGACGCTGCACTCAGCGAAGCGTCTTGGCCCGTTTGTAAATTTTTCCGAGATTTGGAAAAAGTCTTCGCCGGGGGGGGGGGGGGGGTGGTTTTCCAAATATGGGCGACGATGAATGATTCAAGTTTTAAATAGAGCAATCAAAGATACAATGCAATGACGTAATATTACTGTGATCGGATTAATGTATTCATGAAGCGTGACCTTTGTACCATGAAGACAATGACCGTCACCGAACCGTTCATGGCTCCGGCTATATCTATGATGACAGCATGAAGCGACATCGTTTATCCAATGAATACAAAGACTGTGCCTCATGTGCTTACTTGGGTTCGGCCATCATTGTATGAAATCAAAAATAACAAGACGCTCGCTGCCGGCCTCGCAGTGAGCGATTCATGATTTAGCAATTTATAATATGGGAGGAGATTCGGGTAGCCCTGCAGTGTGACTTGTGAACGGTAGTAATTTTGAAACAGGCGTGATTCCGGTGTATATAAAATGGAAGTATGAAATAGAATTTCCGGAGACCATTTTTCTATATACTGTGGACATGGTGTACCCGTTGACATGGGCGCCGTACTAGGCTAGGCTTTTCTATATGCATGTGTAACGGTTTTACATAGTGCAGGTATTCCGACTGGACACTCCCTATTGGGGGGTCGTAGTCCCCGTATCGGCCGCGGGCTACGACGTGCTCGAGCATGGGTTTACATGGACTAAGGCGTGGGGGGGGGGGGGGGGTGGCAAGCGGCTTGACAAAGAACTGTATTTTGCCTGTCCCCTATATGGTGCACTGTTTTTTTTAACTCTACCACAACGTGTCAACCAAGGGGTTAAAATTGAAGTACAAAAAATTGTAGAGGCTTTTCATATACTGTTTTTTAACTTAGAAAGCAATTTTAATGAAAAGAAATGTTTTTTGAGGCTTAATCTTTACATTGATTACTATGTTTACAAATATGAACTGTAGAGCATGACCCCCATTTTCCTATTAACAAACACTTTCATAATAATACACTTTCAAGTGTTGCTATTTGCTTTTGCATATTGATGACCCAAATAAATCTGGTGACACATCAAGCAATAAGGGTCGATTTAATTCCAATTTTTCCATGTTCCTGTGGTCACCCTAGAAAAAATTTTAGAGCCAAAGCCTGCTAAAATTCCTATTTCACTGATTTTGACATCCTAACAGTTTGTTAAAAAATTAAACAGGCTTAATCCTTTTATTACTTGATATGTGCAATAAACAACTGAAGTAATTATACTTGCACCCAACATTTTGGGAAAACCCTCCTTGTAAATGAAATATTTCTGACTGAACATTGCCTGTGTTGCGGGACGTTACATGATGGTCAACAATGCCTAAGTTTGCATGTCCTTCAAGACATTTTATTGGGAAGTTTGGTGAACAGGGGACGGTGCTCCGACAGGATATTGTGGGTATTTATTGGGTAAGAAAGAATGTGTTGGATGGGATAAAATGGATGGGGCGGGGGTGGGGGGATTACAGGGTTTGCGGGGAAGAGCTGGTTATGAGTTTAGAGGGTTCGATTTTGGTGATGTGGGGGAGGGTGGGGTGTGGGTGAAGGGAGTGATGGGTATTGGGTTATGTTAGAGAAGCGTTTTGGATGATGGGGAGCCTGTGACTTAATGATTTGGAATTGAGGGGTGAGTATGGGTGATGGGGGCGAGAAGGTAGGGTTGGGGTTGTTGTAGGGAGGTGCTAAGACGGGTGTTGGGGATAGGGGGGGTTGGGTGGGAACGAGAATTTGATGTCGTGTAGGGTGAAATAGGTGGGGTTGGGGTTGCGTGGGGGAATGGGTGAAGTCAGTAAGTGGGAGAGGAAGGGCCTTTTCCCTTTTAAAACTGTCAATGTTTGTTGCAATGACTTTTTTATGCAAATAAATGTTTTGAGGCTTAATCTTACATTGATTATATGTTACAGATATGAACTGTAGAGCATGACCTCCATTTTCTATTAAACACCTTTCATGATAAGACCACTTTCAAGTTGCTATTGCTTTGCATATTGATAACCCAAATAATATAGGGTGACACATCAAGCAATAAGGTTGATTTATGCCAATTTTCATGTTCCTGTGGTCACTAGAAAAAATTTTAGAGCCAAAGGAATGCTAAAATCCTCATATTCACTGGTTTTGACATCAAAAAGTTTGTCTAAAAAATTTAAAACAGGCTTAATCCTTGTATTACTTCATATGTGCATACAACCAACTGAAGTAATTACTTGCACCAAACATTTTGGAAAAACTCCTTGAAATGAAATATTGGTACTTTTACAGGACTCAAATCAAAGTTAAATACCAGAATTGATGTACTTAACCATACAGACACTCAATTTGATGTTATATTGGAATAGCCAGTCTCCATATTGTAGAGTCCATGATGTTGAAGTAAGGGTTTATGTAATTAAAACTTGTGAAATCAGTATGAATCTGTAAGGTATTTCTAAAATTTATTTTGGAAATACACAATTACAATAATATCATTCAGAACCTTTTGAGCTAATTTTGAGCTTAAAATCTGTAAAAAATAAAGGAATTTTGCTGTTTTTTGACACCCTAAACGATGTACGCGCGTACATCGCCTGTTGGAAAAAAGACACCCTTTTTACGTGTTTTCTTGTTCACGCATCATATCCACCTTTGAATACAAGTGGCCCCCCCCCCGGGCTAAAAAAATTAAAACAGGCTTAATCCTTGTATTACTTCATATGTGCATACAACCAACTGAAGTAATTACTTGCACCAAACATTTTGGAAAAACTCCTTGAAATGAAATATTTCAGACTGATCATTGCCTGTGTTGCGGACGTTACATTATGTCAACAATGCATAAGTTTGCACTGTCTTTCAAGACATTTATGGTGTTAAATTAAAACTTTCAATGTTAGTTAGCAATGACTTTATGCAAACTAATATTTTACATACAAAAAGGTATGTTACAATGCCTATATGTATAAAATATTTGATAATAAAGGTTCCAAATTAAATTTCCATATTATTTAGCACATAATGCATTTCTCATTTTAGAAGAGAAAAATGAAATAATTTTACTTTTTAAAAAGTTTAAACTTGTGTAATTAGCTACCATACAACAAACTCTAGTAAATAACACCCTGAAAACCTACCTTTCAGCTCCCAAATTACATCAAATGCTATACAATACCGTTGTTGCGGACGTTACATTTTGTTGACTTATACTACTGATTGTGACTGTTCCAAGACAGTTTAAAACATTTGCAGATATTCCTTGTGTGTCCAAAACTTTTTACATATCAAATCTGAACATGAAATGAAATATTGGTACTTTTACAGGACTCAAATCAAAGTTAAATACAGAATGGATTGTTGTACTAACCATAAGACACCTTCAATTTGATGTTATATTGGAATAGTCAGTCTCCATATTGTAGAGTCCATATGTTGAAGAAGTAAGGGGTTTATGTATTAAAAAATTGTTGAATCAGTATGAATCTGTAAAGGTTTTCCTTAAAATTTTATTTTTTGGAAATACACAATTACAATAATATCATTCAGAACTTTATTAAACACATGTCAATACATTGTAAAATAATAAAAAAAATAAAGAATTTTGCTGTTATTTTCACTACAAATTGTTATTAAAATTTATATACTGCACAGGTTTAACCGCAAAATTTAACATAGAGGACCTGGTTTTTTGTAGGTCAAGTTAAGTTATTGTTCTGCCACTTTCTGGATTTGCTGAATAGCAACTTAGCATGTGACCATTAATGTTGACAGGTGTAACGTCCGCAAAATATTCTCACATGTTAATTGATTTTATATTACCTATTTTTTTTTTAAAATGTTTTTGTATGGTTCCTTTTGCTTCGCTTCTGAATTAGAAAATAAGAAATAAAAACCAAACAATAAAAAAAATAAAAAAAATAAAAAAAATAAAAAAAATAAAAAAAATAAAACATTCAAATGTAACAGTCCGCCAAACAAAAGCAGTGATTACTACCTGTGAAAAGTGTAATTGCAGGTATAGAAATGAAAAAAGAAGTTAAATTTATTGAAAAATAGGGCCATCTTAAAAGTGCTGTTCTATATACACGAATCCGGTTGAACACATTCCAACAACATTTCAAAACACTTAATACAAACAATATTTTAAATTACAATTAAAATCAAAAACTAAAAAATCTTAAAAAAAAAAAAAAAAAAAATGTTTTAGTCAAAATTAATTGAAATAGGTTTTACAAGTAAATAATAAGTACAATATTTTCAATTCTGATGAAGATAATAAAGCAAGAAAAAAGCATCAATTAGATTCCTTTTTTCCAGGCAACATTGGACATCACGTAACTACACGCAACACATTTTTGCAAACTAACATTAATAGTAATAAAGATAAGTAAAATAAGATAAAAAGAAAGTTTGCTCTTATTATTTTATCATTGTGGTAAAAAAACAAATAGAGATATCTTCTTGATTTTACCTCTATATATGAAAAACCTTGCTATTGTGTTTCGGACGTTACAAGGTTGCGGATGGTACAAGTGTTGACGGGAAAAAATGTAAACAGCATAATACAGGGAAAATTAAAAAGATGGGGAAGTGTTGCCTGGATTTGTGGTTAGTGTGTTAGAGGCACTTTCGTTTAAATATACAAATTAAACTATGAGGTCACAGTAGGCCGTTGCCTACGCGCAAACAGAATGTCAATGTGTGTGGGTTGTTACAAAAAATGTTGACGGAAAAATTATCTTTTTTTCTAAGTGGTCATAGATTTAAAAAAAAAATTAATGCGATATCCGAATTTATTTTGTTCATATATTATTGGATAGATGAAACTATTTGAACATGCTAAGCAATTAATACAACCTTGCTATAATTTAAGGCAATCTCGGCTAAAGTTGGTGTGAAAGTGTTGACGGAAAAATGTAACGTCCGCAACATCATTTTTGATTTTGACAACCTCATTAGAACAAGGAAACATGTGAGAGTTCAACTATATTCTGAAAAGATCTAAACATTGGTAGAGAATGGTTATGAGAAATATAATATCACCTGTTGTTTCTTTGTTTGGCAATGGGCAGGGTAATTCAATTTGGACTATGCTAGGTTGACAAAATTCCATCACATTTGGTGTTTAGCATGTCCAGCAGGGAATCACCCAACTTTGTTAAGCTATGGGAGCCTAAGCTAGGTCTTTACTTAATATACATCACAAAATAATTCAGCTTGCTGATTACATATTTTGTGTGGGGCTCTTCAAAGTGTCATTAAGCTTTGTATATGTTAAAAAACCCAGGGCGCCATATAATGTAATGGAAAGTGGTCCTGTGTACGTACCATTTTGTTTGTTTTATTTCTTCTTTAGCCTGCCTGGTTTATACATTCAGTGGATAATACAAAATACCTCTGTCTTCATGTGGACCAGGGGCCTCCCAATACAATTAAAAAACATCTAAGTACAAAATAAATATCTATACAGAAGTACAGAATGAAATTTCTACCTAAAGGGATTAGCAGCGATTTGCTTACATCTGAACATCGAAAAAAAATCATCAAAATTCATATTTTTTATATTGTTGTTAATGGTACGGGTATGCTGCAGGTGGGTATGAGAACATAACTGCAAGTGGTGGCTTGAAATCCGTGTATTAAAGACAGGCAGCACTTCTTTATTGATTCTGTAATTCTATACGTGCGTATCCAATTCCGACTTCTTTAAATCAAAAAAGTACTTTTACGGGTGAATCTCACAGATTCAGCGTGATATTGTGAACCATGATGATCAATTTAGTTTGCCACAAACAGCACAAAACATTATTGATCTTTGATTCTGTACTGGTGTACCCGTGTAAACCAGAATCAGCTGGTTTAGTGCCGATTTTGAGACGCCGTCGCTTGTGGTCTATTTGCAGGAGACGGTATTTTATGGCAAGTTCCTCATACTTTGTCAAGTACTTTTTTTCACTATTTTTTTTCTAATTCAAGTAAGTAGTATATGGAATTGTACCACTTTATCCTGATTCATATGTTAAAAACATGATTGTCCAATTTGTTTGTTTTCTCTCGCATTATCGCGCGCTGCTAATCCCTTTAATGATTAAAACATCAAGGACTATTCAAAAAAAAGTACATAGAATCAAACGACTGGTTGCAAATACATGATTAAAGAAATATACATTAATTAGAAAACCAAAATATTGCAAGTAATTTAAGTTACCAATTGCATAACACATCTTATTTATTGAAACAATAGAAATAATTAAAGATTACAAAACTACAGGGAATTCAGCGCGACCAGGAGTTCAGGGTATGTGAAGCTTTGACGTTTATTTTGACCCGAGAAAATTGTTGAGAGTCATTTTGACCCGCGGCTTCTTTTTTGAACATAATCATCTTAAGTGTCGGCCGAAGTCGCGCAGAAGTCGGCTTTCCTGTCCAATGACTCGCGGCTTCTTTGCACTTAAAGATCCAAGAGTCAAAGCAGAGTAATTTCCGTAGTCGCAAGTCACAACGGGTAGCCATCACATTATTACCTGGACAAAGAATACTAGGTGATCGCAATTAAATTCTAGTGTTGATCTGCTTGACTGCACAAGTACAGTCTTAACCAGTCAATTGCGATAATGCATCGTAAGCTATTGTTCCATCATAGAATAGAGATACCAGACTGAAACAATCAAGTGTGAAGATGAAGTTTTAATAATAGTCATTGGATTAAATTTAAGAGGTACTAGTACAAGGAATACAAAACATCCCTAACGAATGACCGACCTTGCGATTAATTGAATTCTATTGTTGGTCTGCTTGACTGCCCACTTACATGAAGAGGAGAAGAGATTGCTCTTATTGATTTTGGAGTGCACATGTACTAGCACTACCGGCTGCAAAGTGTGAAGCGTCAATCACTCCACAATATAGCTAACCCTACACGTACAGTGTTCACTTCTACCACTGATAATTTACATTGGCATATGAATATTCATATTGAAAGACATTGGACTTTCCAGCACTCTCGTGAGCATGCTCAGATGAGTAGCCCCGCCATGCATGACGCATGCAGCATGGAAGGACCCAGGCCTTTCATTCAAATTACATCATCATTACCTTTTTTTATACACGACCTTTGATCCCTCTTGGTAACCTCTTAACTTTGGCTAGTATTGTCTACCCCCGTGGGAACAACTGTTCATAAAAATAATTAAATGAAATTTTTCTTTCTTGACAAAACAAGTATAGTTTTGTCTACTAGATTGGTTGACGGCTACGGCTAACAGGGGAGGGTGGTTTCTACAGAACATTGTTGGTCCCATATGGGGTGGGTTTGTCTAAGGGATGCAGACGGGACATGTTACTGATAGTCCTACTAAGACCCTTTTTGGTTTTACTTTGTTTACTGTGTGTAGTCCTTTGAGATGGGGTGGGTATGGATAAAAAAGTTACTACATCGGGGACTCGGGAGAGGCGGGGGGGGGGGAGGATAGGTCATGTTATGGTAGTCCTACTGAAGGGATCTTGCTTGGTTTTTTACTGCACTGTATAGTTTATATACTGGTCGTCCTATTGAGTGGGTGGGGTCTGACTCTAAATAATCCTGAAATTTGTTTACCAATTAAAGGGTCGTTCATTACTCCATTTGCCAATTAAAGGTCATGCCTTCCACTTTACCAATTAAATGGTCATACTCCTTCCTGTACCAATTAAAGGGTCATTCCTTCATGTGCCAATTAAAGGGGTATTTTTTTTACTTTTTTTATTTCTTATATTGTTATTATTGATTGTTAACCAATTAAAGGGTCATTCCTTCCATTATACCCAATTAAAGGGTCATTCCTCCTCATTTGCCAATTAAAGGGTCCATGCCTTCATTTTCCATTAAAGGGTCCATCCTTCATTTACCACCAATTAAAAGGGTCTTCCTTCATTTGCCACTTAAAGGGTCATGCCGTCATTACCAATTAAGGGTCATTCCTTCATTTACCAATTCAGGGTCATTCCTTCATTTTCCCAATTAAAGGGTCATGCCTTCATTTACCTATTAAGGGTCATTCCTTCATTTTCCCATCCCAATTACAGGGCCTTTCCTTCATTTACAATTAAAGGTCATGCCTTCATTTACCAATTCAAGGGTATTCCTTCCCTTTTTTTTACATTTACAATTAAAGGGTCCCTCCTTCATTTTCATTAAAGTCATCCCTTTCATTTTTCCCATTAAAAAGGCCATTCCTTCTTTACAATAAAGGGCCATGCCTTCATTTACCATTAAGTCATTCCTCATTTTTTTCATTTCCAATTAAAGGGTCATTCCTCCCTTTCTTTATCAATTAAAGGGTCATTCCTTCTTTAACCAATTAAAGTGTCATTCCTTCATTTAACCAATTAATGGTCATTCCTTATTTTCCATTAAAGTCCATTCTATCATTTTACCAATTAAGAGGTCATTCCTTCATTTACCAATAAAGGGCTGAATTCATTTATTTAACCATTAAAGGGTCATTCCTTCATTTCCAAGTAAGGGTCCATTCCTTCATTTACCAATTAAGGGTCATTCCTTAATTTACCATTAAAGTGCCATTCCTTCATTTTCCCAAATTTACAATTTAGGGGGTAATTTCATCATCATTTACCAATTGGAAATTTACCACAAAGAGTAAAGAAGCCTGCAGTTAAGACTCAGGCTTTGACTACTTGTAAAGCCCGCTGTTAAAAAACACGTACAACATTTGACACTTCAGTTTTCAATAAATAATTTTGACCCGTTCATTTTTCTTTGACTCTTGACAATTTGCCCCAATGGTCTTTGACCTGGGAAAAAAATTTCAGTAAATTAACTGCACTAGTCACCTAAGCAAATTTAACAACTTTAAAATGCAATTCCAACAACTAAGAAATGCAAGCTAGCAAGACATTTGTATTAAAACATTGCAAATTAAATTGCACGTCCAATAGCAAATTTAATGTGATGATCCTTAAGGAAAAAATAATATAGTTCACTGGTAAAATTCAAAAGCAGCTGGGGATTGATTAGCAGTTTGTAATTTTGTTCTTAAATCTTTTGCACTATTGGGAAGGAAATTTTTGAAAAGTGGAGAGAGGAATCCATGCTTTTACCCCCCTGAATCAGAATGAGCGCTGCCAGCCTCTGTTTTGGGTTGAATGGGCTAAAGGCTTTGTTTTTCCCTGATGCTCCGCATCCCCCTTGTTTTAACCATATTATTCTGACTAAGTAAAACATCCTTAGACCTGACCCTGTGGAATGAGACAGTCCAACATTTGAACACCATGATACAAAGATTGTCCATCTGTTTACATTCAGGGGTTTCCAACCTAGTTATCCATTAAGATGGAATACGGAGTCATACTGGAACTTTAAATTGCCCTCCCAACCCAATTTTGTAGACGCTCCACCCCAAGCTTGGAAGTAAATTTGACTACATTCCCCCCAAACAATCACAATAACTTATATCTAGAAGTACCAGAGCTTTGTAGAGAATATTCACGTAATCAGCTGCTAACCACTCCCTAATACGGGAAAGACACCCCCAAATTCTGAACCTGTAAGTCAACTTGATTAATGTGTGGTTCCCACTTCACATCAAATGTTTGATCAAGAGTAAGACCAAATATTACAGGAATTTACATTTTCCAGCTGAACATCTTTCAAAAATAGGGACAAGGACGTCCAAAATTAGGTCCGTCCGATATATGTAATGGTTCTCGAACCATAGAAGACCACACCTCGTATCACTATCACGGACCACACCAACCCCATTCAACAGTGTCAGCCCTAGCAATACCCCCGGCCATACCCTCTGACCACATCTCCACACCCCATGACCCACACCCCCACCCCATATACCAGACCACATACCCGAGCACCCTCCTACCCCCGACCACAGGAACGAAAGAGTCCCCCCCCCCCCCTGCCCCCCATTTCCCCCCGCCACCTCCCCTCCCCCCCCCCCCCCCCCCCACCCCCTCCCCCCCCCGCCCCACCCCCTCCCCCCCGCCCCCGCCCCACCTCCCCCTCCCTCGAGTTGCCCCCCCCCTCCTCTTCCCCCTCCCCCCGTCCCGCTCCCCTCCCGCCCCGCCTCCCCCCCCCCATCCACTGGGCACACCCATACTTCCAAGCCCACACCCCCATACACCCACCGAACCCACACCCCCACCCTCGCAATGTCGCCTATGCAATACCCTAACTATACCCACCCCATACCTCCAGACCACACCCCTAGTGACTACTCGCCCACAGCCACACCCGACCACACCCAAACACCCCAGACCACACCCAACACGCACACCCACACCCACAGACGCACACCCCAACACCCCAGACCACACCCAACACCCACAGACCACGACTTCAACACCCACAGACCACACCCAACCCCATACCACACCCAACCCCCACATACCACACCCAACACCCCAGACCACACCAACACCCACAGACCACACCCAACACCCACATTACCCACCCACACCCTACCACACCCAACACCACATACCACACCCCACACCCACAACCCATAACCTCCATAACCACCACCCCATACCCCTCCCCTAAACCACCAAACCCCATACCCCCTCCATACCACAACCGTCTAACGCACCATACCACAACCCCATACCGCCAACCATAACCCCTGACCACCTCCACCCCATACCCGACACACCCCCATACCCCTGACCAACACCCCATAACCCCCCCTGACACACCCATCCCCCTGACACACCCCAATACCACCTTGACCATACCCCCATACCTTACCACATACCCCCATACCCCTGACCACACCCCTCCCATACCCCTGCACCACACCTCATACCCCTTACCACCACCCCATAAACCCCTTACCACACTCCCCATACCCCTGTACCACAGATACTTAACAAACCCCCCATCCCCCCCCATCCCCCACACCCCACAGACCAACCCTGGACCATACCCCGGACAACACCCACAGACCACACCCCATACCCTGGCAACACCCATACTTCCAAGACCACACCCCCTACCACAGACCCCAAATCAATCAGTTCGAGCAACCAAGTTTCAGCCCTGTGTGACTACAGACTCCAGATATTTTGTTCACAAGTGTCCAATGAAAATCATGAATAGTTTCAAATATATGCTAATTAATTAGCCAACTAGGTAACTTACAATGCATATATCACTGTTTAATCGAATCAGTTCGGACCGTAGCCCCGCACCCCTTCAACCAGTTTCAGCCCCGCTGAACATACGGATCTCCATTATTTTTGTTTCACAATAAAAAAGTGGTCAATGAAAATCATGGAAACATAGGTAAAATATGCTAATTATTCAAATTAGGTACTTAGAATGCATATATACTGAGTAAATCTAATCAGTTCGAGAATCTGTAGCCACCGCACCCCCCACACACTTTTCAGCCCTGTGTGACAATATAGATCTCCAGATATTTTGTTCACATGAATGCTCTTATCCCTGCTTCCTGTTAATAGATACGATGTGACAATCCAGCTCACACCACAAATGGTCATTCCCATGCCATTTCACAGGACGTGGTTGCCAGTGTCACAAGATTTGGCTCAAAGTTGGTGGATAGGTTCACCTAACGGTAGTTTAGAAGAGGTCAAAATTAAAAATTCAAATTCCACTTGTTCACTGCATTGCAGGGTTATGGAAGTTCAAAGTCTGTTGGTCTTTAGAAAACTGGCCAATTAAAGTGACACAATAAGTGAATTCACATATTTTAAAAAAAATACCTTGATTTTAATCTTAAGTTTTGCTGTGTGCAATTAACCTTCTGAAAGAAAGGGTTTTATGGGGAAATAAATTGTACCATTCTCGCTTTAAAATATACGGTGGGTCGAAAATTAGCCCTCAATTGTGTTGCAACACATTTTTGCAAATTTAAAGGCATGTGCTTTAATAAATTCCATCCAATTTTCATGAATGCGTGTGTAACTGTGGTGTTTGAGACCACAATACTATTACAGTAAAAAAAAATCAATTCAAAAACAACACCCCTTGATGTATAGACCCCCCCCGCCCCCCATAGGGGTCCAGCCAAAACTGGCTAAAAACAGGCTCCATTCAAGGGGCAAAATTGCAGTGTGGCCTATGTGATACAATTTTTTCTAATCTTTTGCATATGAAAGAGGAACACCTTATGTGTCTTAAAATGAAAAAAATAAAAGTTATTGGTTGCAGACAGTTTTTTGACAGTAATAACTAAGATATTAAAGATGGACATAAAATATTCTTTGGCAAAATAGAAAATGTAGTGTAGTGTAGTCCAAAGTATTTGAGGTCAACATGAACCCGAGGGGTCTTCTTCAAATGAGTGCGCAACAAAAAAAATCATTACTGTCATAATTTTTTTGAAAACTCCAAAAGCCTCTTTAATCCAATTATAATCTTAAACCATTTTCAGACAATCATATATGTAATCCCTGTTAAGTGGGAAATGCCCCTTTAATTGGTAAATTGAAGATGGCCTGTTAATTGGTAATGGGGAATAGCTTTTAATAATTAGTAAATTGAGAATTTCCCCTTTCATTGGTAAATGAAGGAAAGGGCCTTTTTAATGGTAAATGAGGAATGACACTTTAATTTTAAAATAAATTGCATGCCCTTTCCAAGGTAAACAAGGCAGTTCTCGAACCACAAGGTCCCCCCCGCTCGTCGCGATCGGAATGGAGGAAATATACTTTTAGATCACAGGGAGAATTGTGATGGCAATAAGTGGTTCTCAAACCCTGAGGCTGCTGCCATAGCAGTTGCAATTTGACGGTATCAAGTTGACTATACATTGACCATACACTAGTTGTAGTTATTTGACCTTTAATGACCCTACTTGACCCTTGAAATGACCTCACAATTTCGTTTTAGAAATGTTACCACATCCACAAATTTCATGACCTACCACCTGTTTGAGTGAGTTGACCTTGAATACCCCACTACCTGAATGACCTTCACATTTTCGGCAATGAATGTCCGTACTACCCCATCTTTTTTTCATGACCAAACTACCATGGTACGGTAGTGCTATCCTGTTTTCTAAAATTGAAAAAAAAAAATTGGCGTCAGCGTTTGAAAATTCTCAAGACTGGAATACTTCGAAATGCATTGTGGGAAAAGGATGGCGGACCGTAGGCGATTTGGGTGTTTACTTTTCCGTGTTTGCGACACCGAATTACCCACACAAACGTTCAATTTTCTCGTCATAGGTTCTATAGGTGTGCAAACCCCATTACGATACATGTTAAAAAACAAACCTAGTAACGGACCCTCTGATGCAAATCTCTTCATAGAACCGCCCCTTCGTTTTCCGGAGATATTTGCGGTTTAGTTTTCATTTGCCAATGCTTTTCGCTATGACGGATTTATAACGTTAATCTCTCTCGCGCAGTCCTAATTTAGATCATATCTTTGGCAGACTGTGACCACAGACTAGACACTTTCGTAAACCGCCGTACTACCATTTGTATGGATTTGACCTTGGTTTACCACATACCGGAATTATCCAATCAAATTGTTTGGCACTGAAGGTTGACCACACCCACCAAGTTTCCATCATCCTACCACATACTTAGTGATTTGGACCTTGGATGACCCCCCGCATGACCTTGAATACCTTCAAATTTTTGGCACTGGATCTACCACACCCACCGTTTCATCATCCTAACGCACCTACTTAGTGGTTGGAACCTTTTAAATGCACCCAACATTACCTTGAAATGACCTTCATTTTTTTTGGCACAATGTTTGTACGCACACCCACCGAAGTTTCATCATCCACCACAATTGACAAGGGCTATAGCAATTTAATTCCATTTGACCTTGAATGACCCCACATGACCTTGAAATGACCTTCAATTTTTTTGGCACTGAATGTTGACCAAAACCACCAATTTTCATCATCCTACCACAATTGACAAGGGCTATAGCAATTTAATTCCATTTGACCTTGAATGACCCCACATGACCTTGAAATGCCCTTCAAATTTTTCTGCACTGAATGTTTACCACACCCACCAAGTTTCATCATCCTGCCACAATTGCCAAGGCTTATAGCAATTTAATCCCATTTTTTACTGCATTTGACCTTTGACCCATGCCACATGCCCCACCTCCGAACTCATCCACCGTCTACTTGGGTGACATCTATGGTGAGAAGATGGGCACCCATACTTGCTTAGATCAAAAGATATCGTGTTTACAAAGCTTATATCTCTATTTTTGACCAAATTTGACCCTATTTTTGACCATATTTGACCTTTGACCCATGCCGCATGACCCACCTCCGAAATCATCCACCGTCTACTTGGGTGACATCTATGGTAAAGAAGATGGACACCCATACTTGCTTAGATCAAAAGATATCGTGTTTACAAGGCAAGTGTCGCCTGCCGTTGTGGTGTGTGAATAGGCCTCACATGACCTTTGACCTTGATATGTGACCTTTGACCTTGATACGTGACCTTTGACCTTGATATGTGACCTGTGACCTTGATGTGACCTTTGACCTTGATATGTGACCTTCGACCATGATATGTGACCTTTGACCTCATAAACAAATGAGGGTTTGCATGTAAAACTCCCTAAACCAAGTTTAGTTCCAATTGAACTTCAACTTTTCAGATGTGGTCAATTTTACATTTTCAGCCTATTTGACAACTTGACCTCAGATGACCTTTGACCTCATCAACATATGAGGGATCCCAGGTTACACCTATGATGCAAGTTTGGTTCCAATTGAACTTCAACCTTTCAAATGAGGTCAATTTTACATTTTCAGCCTATTTTACAACTTGACCTTACATGACCTTTGACCTTGGTATGTGACCTTTGACCTCATCAACAAATGAGGGATCCCATGTTGTACCTATGACCCACATTTGGTTCCAATCACAGATTTCTATTTATAACACTAGATAGCTAACGCCAGCTCAAAAGCCATAACCATCTTTTCCCGCAGTGCGTACTTATTTCCATAGCGTGGTGTACCAATTTATTCATATATTCCCTGATTTCCACAGCGTGGTGTACCAATTTATTCATATATTCAGCATTTGCATAGAACGATGTACCGTTTCCAGGCCAAAAGGTTACGGCGCATGCGTGTCCGCGTTTCGAATGGATGACCGTAATGAATATTTATAATTTTCAAAACACGGTTACGGTGGCTGCCTATTCTTCAACACGAGTGTATGGCATCTCCTTTTATTCTGTATCTATGGTTCCAATTGAACTTCAACTTTTCAAATGAGGTCAATTTTACATTTTCAGCCTAACTTGACCTCACATGACCTTTGACCTTGGTATGTGACCTTTGACCTCATCAACAAATGGGGGATGCCAAGTTGCACCTGTGATAGAAGTTTAAATCCATCAAAGTACATGTATGTGGCTATTACAGGCAAATGTTAACCCTTTTTCACAACAGACATCAACAACAACAGACATCAATAACAGTGGACAAAGTGATCCCTATGGGTCTTCCTGCCTTAAGGCAGGCGACACAACAACAACAGTGGTCCCATGTGTCTACCTGCCTCAAGGCAGGCGACA
>JAMKCH010000417.1:0-43523 GCA_023653785.1 Ophioderma brevispina
GCATTTCCAAATGCTTAGCCCCTGGTAGGGACTTGTTATAAGAATAGGAGTGGGGTCAACCTTGCACTATTTAAAGTAATCAGTTTTTTAATAAAACTTGGAAGAAATTTTCCATCAGGTTACAGTACCCTATCTAGTCCAAAGCAAAGAATTTGTTTCCAGTGGGGACCTGGGAGTCCAAAACCTAAATGTGAAATGCATTTTTTAAGGATTTTCTCAGAAATGGCTCTAATCCATATTTGACCATCAAATTATTAGAACAAAAATATTGATTTAGAATTACATATTGTTTTAAATGAAATTTTCTATCTTTGAGGCATTTTGTCTAAAAAATGCAAATTTTCTCAGTAAATCAAATAAGAAAAATGCAGTAAAAATATATATATATATATATATAAAAAAAAAAAAAAAAAAAAGCTATGTCAAATTGGCTGGTTAATGTTTGTATAGTGTTTGCATTTCCAAATGCTTAGCCCCTGGTAGGGATCTGTTATGAGAATAGGAGTGGGGCCAAGCTGGCGCTATTTAAAGAAATCAGTTTTTAAATAAAATTTGGAAGAAATTTTCCATCAGGTTACAGTACCCTATCTAGTACAAAGCAAAGAATTTGTTTCCAGTGGGGACCTGGGAGCTGGAAGTCCAGAAACCTAAATGTAAAATGCATTTTTTAAGGATTTTCTCAGAAATGGCTCTAATCGGGCCAAATGCATGGCAACTCAAAACAGTTACAAACCATATTTGACCATCAATTATTAAACAAAAATATTGATTTAGAATTACATATACTGTCTTAAATGAAATTTTCTATCTTTGAGGCATTTTGTCTAAAAAATGCAAATTTTCTCAGTAAATCGAATAAGAAAAATGCAGTAAAAATGGCTCAAAATTAAAATGCTCACAGCATACTGGAAACAAACTTTTTTTTTGCCTCACATATGATTCTTTTTTTGGCATTTTTGCAAGCAAGGAGTGCAAAATATGAAAAAAAGACACCCCTTCCTTATCAGTTTTGGTAATTTTGTGGCCCATAGATAGATCGCCACCAGAACACCTGGGCCTGATGACTGAAACAGTGGCGTAAACCGGCGGGCGGGGCAGGGGGGGCGGTTGGGGGGGGCCCCCCTGACGGACTTGGGGCGTGCGTAGGGAAACAATTTGCAAAAACTACTGCTAACTCAGCCGTTTTTTTTTTAGGCATCTTTGCCCGGGAAAATTGCCTTTGGCCCCCCTGAGAGGGAAAATTTCCCAAGACTGGGAAATTTGCCCCTCCGAGCGGGCAGTTCCCGTTACGCCACTGGCCTACACCTTAAAATGTGCACATCTGGGTCGCACATCCTCATACCTGTCTGTCAGGAGCATGTCCATGCAAAATACCTGCATTTCAACAAAAAAACCACTATAGTCCGTGTCTCTACCTCCGTGCAGTGATGTCAGTGAGTAAATCGCTCGCGCTGACTTGAAGCGACACCGCTTTTATGCGCGTGCACAAAGACGGCGTTTCTTGACGCAGGCGTAAATGTTATGACATCACTGCACAGAGGTAGAGACACGGACTATATGTATAATTACGTTTGTGTCACAATTAAAACAGTACCATGTCTGTGACCCAGACATAAGCATCATGATCATGCAATACTGAATTTTATTGAAGGTGCATGTTTACCACAATAATGCATATATTGTTTTTGGCTCAAAAATATCAAAGTAATTGAAAATGCAGATAAAATATTTTGGTACTGAAATTTCATCATTTTGTCTGCACTCATTCGTGGAAGCAATATTAGTCAAAAAACTTATGTACAAATTCTTTTCAGATTGTCGATCACAGTCCAATTTTTTCATTATGTTTTCTCCCTGAGGATGAATATTATCACAAAAACAACTGATTACAAATTTATTTAAGAGTTAATTAATCAGACCATTTGTTTGAACAGTGGAAACAATTTCATGGACCTTAAAGGTGCAACAAGAGATTTCAAGTCATCCATATTTTCTGTGATATGTAGTGATTTCATATAGATTAGATACACAATAGATCCCATACATTTTATTTGGTTCCAGAAATAACTTTAAATGAAAACAAAAGGTAATTTGTATATGCTTATATTTCAATAGAAAACATAGGCTGAATTTCAAATTTGCTCCTATACAAAATTAGAAATTTCACAATTTTTGTACCAAAAACAGTTCTCAGCTTAATCCTTACAGATGTGGATATTTTTGATATAAAGCTTTACACCGCCAAAATCAGAATTTTCAAATTTTTTCAGGACACCTGTTATTTGAAATCTCTCGTTGCACCTTTAAATTCTTCTGGGATAATAAGATAATAAGAATTTTCTTCTCATACCAAATCAGTCTCAATTTTGATGGGGTAAAGTGGAAGATAGGGTTGTAAATTGGATTACACACCTTTAATTGCCATGAAACAATTTGGTACAAGTGTAAACCAATAAAAAAAGTCAATTTTGATTTATTCAAATCTTATTCAACAGCAGGTCATCTTTATTAGGCATATTGAGATTTTGTGTGATATATTTTATTAACCATGAGATGAATAAAAGATTTGAAACACTGGAGGAGACTCACAATCAAATGGATAATACTAGTACTACTAAGTACTTATTTGAGTTGTAATTTTTTATTTTGATAAAAGCATATGGTTGTTACATGAGCAAGAGAAAGATGGCCAGTCCCTACCTTTAATGGGCTTGGGTAAAGATTTTATGTGATGATGTTAAAAAATTTTAGGTTCTAGCTAATATGATACATCAAACATAGGGAAAAATCTATGGCAAAAAGTTCTCTATTTATGTAAAACAAGCAAAGTAACAAGTTGTTATTATTATACTAGCCATGACCAGAAATAGTTTTTACAAAGCATTAACCCCCAGGCACTATTTTCCTATCTATCGGTATCTAAGCACTATTTTTATTGGTTACTTGGCAGGTAATATCATGTAATGAGCAAATCAGAGATACCGTAAGAATTGTGGTATGGTTTACACAGAGATATAGAAGCACTATTTTGATTGGTCACTCAGAGGGCTATCTCATGTTGTGTCCTGTAATGAGCCAATCAGGCAGATTGTACCATATGTGGTAGTTCCCAGGCGGTTAACATTTTGATGTCATGTTGTTGCATCCCTTTGCAATTCACATGGAGTGAAGCTGAACTGATAAATATTTGTTTACTGATTGATGACAATTCAAGTTACCTAACACTGGTGATAATGGCTACAGCACTTTTTCTGACCAATGCTGGTAGTGTAATATAATATGAACATGCATGCAATGTATAATGTGGTGGTTTTGCAGAAATTCATCTTGATTCAGATTATTTACTCTCTATGGCAGATATTGTAGTCATCATTTGAAGCGATTTAAAGGAGCAAACAAGATATTTCAAGGCATTCATATTTTCTGTCATATGCAGTGATTTCATATAGATCAAATTAGATTTCTCACCTTCACTCTAAAAACACTCTGGTCACTTTTGTGGTCATTTACCGGGGTAGTAGTCAACTATGCACACTACTCTGAAATAGTGTTCAAATTTTGACCACAAAAGGGCCTACTGAAATGTCTTAAAAGTGAAAACAAAAGGTGATTTTGGTTTGCTTATATTTCAATATAAAACATAGGCTGAATTTCCTATTTACTTCAATAAAACAGGTTGCTTACCTTGTATTTGGCTACAGAAATGCCTTAAAAATGAAAACAAAAGGTGACTTTGATTTGCTTGTATTTCAATAGGCTGAATTTTGTATTTGCTTCAATATGAAATTAGAAAGTTCACAATTTATGTACCAAAGAAATAATTCTCAGCTTAATCCTTTTTAGAAGGGAATAATATTTTTATGGAAAGCTTTGCATCGGTGTTAAATCATGACTTCAATTTTTTTTATTGACAGCTGATATGTGCAATTTCTCACTGCACCTTTTACTCCCTGATAGTGCTGTAGCATTAGGTGAAAAAGGGCTTTAGATTTCTACCAACCAGGGCCAGAATAATAACATTTGCAGTCATAGCTAAAATCGATAACTGGGTAGTGTAGTTCACGAAAATATGTGATGACAAAATTAAAAGTGATGGCAATTCGCATAAACCAACATTTTCCAAAATGGCTGCCATTTTAAAGGTAACAGCGCTACTATAGCGGATTAGCGTCAAAATGTATGTTGTCTGGGTCAAGAGTTTCAATATACAATTGCCAGAATTGTCTGAGTCATGACAAGTTATATACAAGGCTATTTTTCAAGATGGCCGACATCTCATCTACGAAAACCGTATATTTCTTATTTTATAACCTATGAAGATGATTTTGGTGTCAAAATAAATGTTTTCTGGGTCAAGGAGTTCGATAAAACTGAATACAAAAGTGATGTTTATTACCATATGTCACTGTTTTCCAGGATAGACCAATATTTTTAATACAAGTATGTTTTAGAGTTACTAGAGTGTTAGAGTTACTGCAATGCCAGGCTAAATGTGGCAAAGTGATAAAATATATTAACCCAGATGCTTGATAAACTCAAAATCCTCAGTAACTCCTTCTTGGAACTTCTTAACTGCGCTTTAGGGTCTCTATGAACGAAGGCCCAAAATTTGAAACAACAGGTGTCCACGTGACCAATGGTAATTTAAGTGTGTGAAATTCGCGCCATTTCACTCTTGACAGATCTGAAACACAAATAATAGTTTATCTTAAGTTATTGCCAGGCATAACATCCAAATTCCATGCAATTCCAGATGTATATTTTTTGGGATGAATACATATAGAGGATCAAGTGTCACATTTTTGGGTGTCGCTTTGGTGATCCATGAATAAAATGACTCATGACTCACCTACAGTTTTGATAATATTCGTTGAAATCCTTGACCTAAAAACATCATTTTGCACCAAATCATCATCCCAGGTGCTGTATATATGAGGGATAAAGGATTTTTGCCTTTTGTATGTCGACCATTTAGAAAATCTGGCGTATGTGAAACGTCCATTATTTTATATTCATCTGACAGTTTTTAAAATGGTTTTATGAACTCCTTGACCATGAAAGTCTTTAATTGACACAACAATCATCTTCCTAGGCGGTATTATAAAAGATATCAGGTTGGTGTCAATAAATGTCACCATTTTTGAAAATATCACACATGAATATTGATAGTTTTGGGAATAGTTGTTTACTGAACTGCTTTATCAAGAAAAACAAGTTTGTAAGACCTAACTGTGTTTTTTTCCTTAGGTGTTTTTGCCTTAAGATGGCGTCCACTTGGAAAAGGCGTTGTATTCAAATTGCGCACACTTTTTATTTGTCATCACCTGTTTTCATGAGTCCACTCCCTACGATCAATTTTAGCTATGATGACAAATTTATGATTCCGTGCCCCTGTAAAGAAACTGAGCGTCCCCCATGAGGAGAGTGTCCTGCTACATAGCAACATGTACGGAGTAACTGTACCTTGTAGACGAATGCCCATTTGGGTACAGTGCTGGAACAAATGATGCATTCAGCACTCAATGAGAACACAATAGACCGATGGGTGGTAGGACACTCAGTCACACGACATGTATTATATGACACCGGTCCCCGCTCCTTACTGGTTGATGCTGCAGCACTTAATGAGGAATACACCTTTTTTCACTACTCTGAATTTGCTCATGACTGATATAGCATGACATAACTTCTGAGTAACCATTTTAGATATCTGAAATTATTTTTTATAATGATAAGCATTTTAAATATGCCAAAAATATGATTTTGAAAAACAAAAAAAGGGGAGCATTTTTTCCTGTCTATCTCCCCATTGTCTGAGTAGTAATGGCATAATACAGGCACGAACACACTTTGACCGGACACTCAACAATATCTTATAAAGGAGTCTAGGTTTGCCGCCCGGGCACCGTATACCATTGCCATACACACGCAAAAAAGAATCCTCAAACCACCAACAAACGAGGCAAGTCGTGATAATTACGACGTCACACCACCATGCACCATGCATAATGCATGTCGTTTGATCTATTCCAAACCAATTACTGCACGGGTCGTGCCATTGTACAATCAGTGGGAAGGAACCGATGCGCAGTGACACGAGGTTCCGATAGTCCATTGAATTGAATGTAAAACCACGAACGACGAAAACTAGCAAAACGGTTAGTTTTATATGGAACGATGTAAGGATGGGAAATGTTTTGAAGAGTGTGTTTGCATTGTGCATATCAGCATGTCAGTAGCATTAAAGACGATGTCAGAACATTTTCGCTAATATGGACTTTGATTATTGGCACACACAAATTGTACTAAGGGTCTATGAAATTATTATGAGCAAAATGGAATGAAATGTAATGGATATTTGGACTCAGGTGCAAGCTTTCTGGCTTTGGTATAGCGCTTACAGGGACCCAACCAAGGTTAATTTATAGTAAGAGGGGCGACTTTTCAATATGGCCTAATGATGTTGTAAAGAAGTTCGTTTGTGACAGGGGTCTCAGAAAGAACGTACCTCCAGAAAACGGCCATTTTTACTTACTTAATTCATTCTTATCCTTGTTTTAGCTTGATAATATGAGAAAATATGTTAGTTTGTGAAATTATGGGAAAAAAAGAAAGAAAACGGTAAAAAAAAATACCAAACAATGAGGATATTTCCCTAAAAATGATGCAAACGTACTTTGTCCACGGCTAGCATTAGCAGAGGAGGGAAACCATGGATGGACTGCCAAATCCAGACATTATGGCCCGTGTTCTCAACGATGTTTAACGAATTCATGGTTAAATCGCAATTTAAAACGCCCGCTAAAATAAACGCAATTCTCAAAGCATGGTAACTTTAAACGCTGTTTAAATTTTAGACGAACATCGTTTAAATATGTATAAAAGTTGTTAAACTTATACGTGTTACGGGGTAGGGTGGTAGTTTAAGGCGTGTTTAACTTGAAGCTTTCATCAAGTACCGATATTCAGATATATGTGATAACTGGTGGTAACCAGTTGTCTTCTCTATTTCTATTATCTTTTTTAAGCCCTCAGTTGATTTCTTTATTGTATTTGTTGTCTGTTTCTATTTTATGACTCCGTGTATCTGCTATCAGAAGTCCTTCATGTACTGTGAGTATTGACTGATATAGCAAATGCAGCCGGCCCGGTTTTTTCTATCCATCATGAGCAAATTCTAAAGCTTCTTACATAACAGACATTCTTGAAATTTAACAGTGGACTTTCTGCGTAGCATTTAAAAACTACGGAAGGCATTAGTTGACACCATAATTATTGTGCTGCAACGTAATATTATAGGCGAAGATAAGATAAGTCAAAGTTCGGTGGATGATATTAACGGCGGTTAAATATATAGTGGTTAGCTAAACGACTATTAATAGATGTAACCTGCGCGTTTTTTAAACTGTGCGTGTAGCTAACCATAGTTAGGCTCTAACCACCGTTTTATTTTTAAACACGTTTGAGATAGGCCCAAAATTCTTGTTTTAAGACCTCCTTCGCCAATAATACTCTAAAATTTCAAGGTCCGTTGCTGGCTGTTTTGGAGGTTATTGCTTCAGTTCTCAACGCACGCGGCAGTATTTGTGGCTGATCGTCCTGTTCGCTGACGATCATATCTCTCTCATTGGACTTCTTTGGAAGTCTTGCCATGACTCAGAATTTTTTTTTCTCTGTTCGCTTTGTCGATTGCCATCTTACGGGAACCCTACATTACATGACGGGAAAACGTTGATACCATCACGATGAACGATGGTTTTTACACCCAAGAGTTCCATTAGAATCTGCCATTGTAGAGTTATGCACCAATGCTTTTATTGGAAAGTGCGCTTTAACCACAAGTTCATATATGCATTATGATGGGAGACGGGTGAGGGGATATAGGTCACTTAATTCTGCCAAGAACAAATTAAGTGAATGTTTCAGGTGCTTTTTAGGCATTACAGGCGAAACAAATATAAAGTATGACTGATGTGTGCCCAAATCCATAAGAATATACAAATGTACATGTTTTCTCTGCTATTGGAGCGTGGACAAAGTAGTTGAATCATTTTAGGGAAATGTCAGTGTTTGGTTAGTTTTTCACCGTTTTCTTTCGTGTTTTCACCATATGTTCAAAAGAGTTATATATTTTCTAATATTAAGCTATAAAACAAGGATAAGAATGATTAAGTAAGCAAAAAATGGCCGTTTTTTTGTTTTTTGGAGGGTAAACGTTCAAAAAACTAGATGACAGGTTATTTACCAATAATTACCAGTAATCAACACAAACTTTATATTTGCTGGCATCACAGTGGAAAATAATTAGGTTAGGCATTATGTTAACTCACATGGTAGAAAGTCCACAGGTTTCTTAAATGATACCAAATCTCTCAGGTTTGGGGGTTTTTTGTGATGGGATCAAGACTGAGCATTGGCAATACACCCTTAGTACTAATACTACAAAACTGAGTGTTATCTAATGAAAAATTGGAGGGAGGAAAATTATGCTATGAGAAGGTTCTCAAAGAGCTAGGCAGTATATCAGTGCCCATTTTGTGAGTGATGATCATTTGAAGTTTCTGCCCTCGACAATCCAAAGTGTTATCTATGTTATTAAAAAAAAAAATTGTTGGTTTTTGTCCAACTAATCTATAAGAGAGCCAATTTACTTCTACAAACTTTATAGGTACCTGTTAAAGAAGTTGTTTTAGGGCCGGTGGTGAAAAATATTTGATGGAGTTTCAAAGACTCCTCAAAATTCTGTCAGAAGAGTTGCTAAGATGTAAGGTTGCGCTTGAATAAGTGAACATGTTCACACTCTTACGTTCTTGCAAATTCTTACTGTCAAATTAAATAATTGTTTAAAAGTTTGTATGTAAACTTCTTGATGTTTTTTACCCCTGGCTTGAAAAGCAGAAGAAGGGGATTTTGCGATCGCGCGCAGGTCCTATGTATATTCGTTAGTTAGGTTTTCCTTTTTCCAGGTCCTCTTCGAAAGTTGGAAGTCCAATTGAAACCAGATTAGGGTTAAGGTGGGGATGATGCAGTTCACAAGGTCATGAGACCAAGGTCAAAGGTCATCTGAGATCATGTTCCATTCTGCATCTTCCAGGGGGGTCACATAATTGAATTTGCTTGTATTTTATCGTGTTTGTCATAATCCTTGCCATGACATACACGCGCGATCTCTGTGCGTTGAACTACGCTATATAGGAAATCCAACAGTGTGTCGTATTGGCGGGAAAGCAGGCGTACATAGTTGCATGTCCAAGGGATTGACAATACTATAAATGAGTAGATCAAAATAGAGCTGACTGAGATAAGCTCATTCAATATATATGTAATACAAACAGAATAACATTCTAATGCCTGCACGACTACACCACACAGCTCAGGAAACATTTGTACATAAATAAGAAATACTTTAAAGTCCGCAGGATTAGCGCTACAGAAAAATGAGTCAAAATGACAACGCCATAAGCCATTTGCTCTCTGTGAAATACCATAAGACATAACTGATGTGTTGTTTATTAACATGCTAGCCTTCACCGTGTATGATCAGGAGTCCGAGAATCATAGATAGCCAATCCCCAGAGTACATTGTGCTCTATTATTATAACATTTGAGACAATTTGTTTTTGCCAAATGTTTATTAAAATGTACCACCACTTATTTATAATATTTATGCTTAATCTAAAGAAGGAATTAATTACCAAATAAATTAATAGAATTTACTATTATTTATTTATGGATTTGGCATACCAAACAACTTTGATTGGTATTCGTTAGCGATTATAAATGCAATTAGCCAAGTGGAGACATGTAAAAAACTGCTTTAAAGGTGCATACAGATATTGGGTCTACTGTCATTGTTACCACAGAAGGCTATATCATGTTATATCATTGTAATGAGCCAATCAGGGATGCTGTCCTCAGATGAATTAAGGTTGCATTTTGTGATTCCAGCACCTTATGGTTTATTAATTGTTCACCAGATATCCTTGAGAAAAGCTTATTCCCAAAATATGATTTGATTCCATCTGGCGGTTTTGTGTTATGAAGCAACGCTTGTTTCCCACAGCCCCATAGGCCACTGTGCTTTAATTTATGTCAGTTTTACTGACAGAAAATACAAAATTGCTAATTTCTTCAGATACGGCCAAAATTGAACGTAAGGATAGGTACCACATGGATAAGGTAGAAAAACGGTCAGATGATATAAAAATCTTAACGTTTCTTTTTTTTAGTAAGTCGGGGGGACGGAAGCTTTGTGGATCACGAAAATGCCCCTTGTAAGTCATGTATTAAATATCAATCTTTTTGAGGTGTATAAACATTTGGGGAGGATATTCTGGATCATTATAAATGTGCTTTGAAGCCTCTAGAGATCACATCTGTATTTGAGTATTGATTACTTGTAGCTCCTTGTGTGTGATTTAAAGTTTGTGAAATTAATGTGTATACGTATGAATACAACTGCCATTTAAAGTACTGGCGAAGTCACATGACCTCAAGAAGCTGCCAATTTTTAAACCAGGAGTGCATCCTGGGACTGCATCATTTGGGTTAGTGCCAAAATCTGTGCGTGGATCATCTACAACTATGTAGGCCATGCTTGGAGCAGGGGTTTTTGCGCTGCCTGGGTTGGGAGGGGGGCTCAAAGTCATTAACACATATTTGAGTTCTCATTAACACCTCTGATTGTCTACACCCTTTCTACAGTTATCCTGATTGGCTCATTACATGATAGTTCATGATATAATTCAGAGGACCATCAAAATTTACCCTGACTGATACGCATATTAAGCTTTTCGACCATGTATCTAAAGGCGAGTTCATCATATAACATATTGATCAGGAGGATCCCGGAACTTAATATCTGGTTGACTGCCTAGGGCACGTTAGAAATTTTTAAAAGATATATCTAGATTAAATTAAAATTTGTTTTTGCTTTTAGGCTTAGCAAATTATGTACCCATCTTTGTATACCCTACTTTGAAAACTTTTACCATGCTCAAAAATGCTGTCTTTTACTTGGGAAAAAACTGCAAAAGTCGAGATAAAAACCCATGGCATTTTTGTTCTGGTAATGAAGAACGTTTGAAATTCCTTTGACATGCCCTTAAGTGGACATCTGTTGCAAACATAGTTAGAATGCAGTTATTATTTAATTGTACGAGTTCCTTGCATGGCAAGGGGGGTTTTCTGCACACCATGGGTTAGGCAAGGTACTAAAAAACAATTGCAACTTCCGTGCTTTGTCTTAAAATTAGATATCCTGACCCACGGTACTTTTCAGTGGTTAAATACAACAGTAATGTGAAGGGGAAAACCCCACAGCCGATATGGATACTGTACTTGAGAAGCAGAGCTTTGTTGAGAGGTATTCGCTGAGTTAGGAAGTGCATTCCCTGGAGGCCTATCCGTTCAAAGTTCATGAACATTAGCAGTATAAAAGTTGCCATCTTATTTCACTGAAATGAAAATTTGATCACAGTTTTTTTTCTCAAGGGAAACCCATTTTGTATATAGATCGGATGTTGATTTATTTTAGTAAAGCATAATGTGCCCCATCTGGCCGTGCTTTAAAGGCACATTCGCCTGAAAATCATTTTTTCTGGAATGGCTGAAAAGTGAAGGAACATTGCCAAAAAATCACATGGTGTATACTTTGCAATTTGGCAAAAAGGACAACATGCGGGCTGTTCAATAGTCGGGTAGCTAAGGTCCAACTTATGCCTTGACCGTAAAAATTGAGTATGGACACAATTTTTTTGCTGAAAATGATAGACTAGGGTTGAGTAGAATAAGAATCTGGCCGGGTGCCACCTTGGCATCCTGAGCATTTTGGAAAATCCAAGATGGCGTCGCCATAAATGATAATTATCTATTCAACCCTTATATTATCAAACTATGGAGGTTACTAGATATACTATAGGCCCAATGAACAAATGCATGGCCCTTGTAACATGAGTCATACCTCAAATTCAAAATGGATCCAAATCTAATAATTTTAAAATATGCCATATAAACAGCAAAGATATGCAATGGAAAAAAATAAACATGAAGTACTAGATTATGTTGTTAGGACACAAATACAATGTATTTATGATACTTTTAAAGTTTTTTTTGGTGTACATGACGTCATCAATATGGCGCCAAAAACGTGAATATCTTCCAAAAATATTGACACAAAAATATTACTCAAGTATAAATTATTGTGTCAATGAAACACTTAGAAATGTACCTATGAATATAACCAAGTGATACCGGTATCCCGATTAAAATAAAAGTATGTCAAATTTATAAATGAGTGGCATATATGTGAAAAAAGGTAATTCCACAGCGGGTTTATGGGCGTGGGGTGGGGGCGGGGGTGGCGGGCCAGTTAAGGGGGACGCGAGGGCGGGGGGGGGGGGGGGGTGGGGGAGGTGGGCGGGCGGGGGGGGGATGGTTTTGGTTGGCTGTTGGGAGTGTGTTGGGGCATGGGGGGGGTGGGGTTTTGGTGTTTGTTTGGTGTTGTTGTTGTTCTTTGGGTTGTTTTGTTTTTTTGTGTTGTTTTTTTTGTTTTTTGTTTTTTTTTTTTTTTTTTTTTTTAAAAAAAACGTTTTTGTTTTTTTTTTTTTTTTGTTTTTTTTTTTTTTTTTTTTTTTTTTTTTTTTTTTTTTTTTTTTTTCTTTTTTTTTTTTTTTTTTTGAAAACTTGCACCCTATTAGTTTATTTTGATTTTGGCACATTTTAAAACAATTTTGAAATGTATGTTGTACATGGTTAGGATCAAAGGTACAGTTCTAATGTCAGTGACACATTGAGTCGATGTTGTGAAGGCTTTTGTTGTAATACTTATAAATTTGTGCCAAGTATTTTTGAAGATGTTCACGTTTGGCTGTCGTATTGATTGACGTTTCGTGTACAAATTTTAAAAGTATCAGAAAGACATTTATGGGTCTAACACATAACCTAAGGAATTCTCGTCTATGTGATCGCAGGCATTTGCTGTTATAGGGCAGAGTTAAAGTTATTGGATTTGGCTTCCATTTTGAATTTGACGTATGACTCAATTACAAGTGCCATACACTGTACCTTGGATCCTATAGAGATTTGTCATTTTCAGCAAAAAAATTGTGGTCCATACTCAACTGTACGGTCACATGAAGTTCTACCTGACTACAAAATATGAAGCCCCATTGAATTATGCATAGCTGAAAAGGACAAATTTTGTTCTTATGAAGCAATTAGAGCACTCATTTGCAGGTCATGTTAGGTAAACCTACCTCAGAATATGCAAAAATCTGATTTTTATTTTTAATACTTCAGATTATAAACTAAGTGACTAAATGTGTCTTTTAATAGACCACTGTCAAGTGATTCACCGAAAGAGTCACATATTTTTAAATTTGCAGAAGGAGGAAAGCTTAAAGTGAAAGAACAAGTCTCTAGAATTCTTATAAGTTATTTTTGCAACCGAAAAATTTGTCAGAAAAGGAAGAAAAAAGCAGTGTGCTAAGCTTATAAATGCCATTCAGTTACGTGTTTTGTAGTACGTGTCGTTCGGACGTAAGACTAAAAATATGACTTGGTCCTTATTAGGTTGATTTCAGTCTGGGCACTTGCAAAGGTTTGTTAGGATTTACCCTGTTTCGTTACAGACATGCAAAAATCTGATTTTGATGATTTTTTGGATTTATGACAGTAGCAACCACTGATAGTGCCTTTAAATGGTGAGTATTGGAGCCCTCTTTAGTGTGTGAAGAGGAAAATATTACTGAAGGTAAGTATTCCCGGTTACAGGCTGCGGTCTCAGAGTAATGGGAGACATTTTTCAGAATGTTGACCATGGTATTCTAAATAACATGCATTGCGTTGCCACTTTGCAGACATTTCTTTTGCTTTTCTGCATGTTGTATAACCGATCATACACCACATGCTTGAAATCAAACAATCATGTGCATTGTCATGTGAACATATGACTTGAACATCTGGGACATAAGCAGGGAAAACTTTTACACCACAATGGCCAAAGTATGTTTACCAACATGCCAAAAAAGCAATTTATATTCACTAATGATTTAAAATTGTATCGGAGTTCTTGACTACACAGTACGTAATTATGTCAAAGTGGGGTTTTCAAAAGATGATGTTTCCCCAGAAACAAGTCGTGCGACAAACGATTAATTTGATTTTCTTATCCCTTATTATGGCGGGTTAAAGAAGCGCGCTAATGATAACTTGCCGATGGTTACTCCAGAAGGAATACAGGCAGAGGAACGTCAAAAATGGCTGCCGAATAGTTCGCTAAGAACTTACGAGGTTCAGGGCCTACTCTAAATGTTTAGGGGAAAATTGGTTGTGGTTGTATGCGAACGGAAATGAGATAAATGTCAATAAAAGATGGAGCACGTTTTCACCATCGTGGATCGGGAAATTTTAATGGCAGAAAGAGGTCATGTGATTAATCTGAAACCAACTTTTAATGCACGTGACATTGTGGCTGTTTGTCATGTAATGTGAACGCGTATGACACATGATTTACGTAGTAAAAACCACTGTGAGTTATCATTAGAATTGCATTTCAGGTATCTCGGATTTCTCGAATATTTCGAAGACCACTTGCTTCCATGGATTTATCTCGTTTTCGGTCCACACAACCACCATCTTTTCTCCCATAAAAAATAAGTAAGTAAACCCTAATGAAACCCGTACAATCCATTTAAGTGGCTGTTTTGAAGCCAATCTTTTGTGTCTGTGTCTGTATTCCTTCTGTAGTGCAAAATCGACAAGTATCTCGTTGGGGTTCCTTTTATCCGCCAGATTTAGGGAACGTCCAGACAATCAAATCAAACGTTTTTGCACTCTCTCGATTTTGGGGGAATAACATCTGCATGTATGAAAAAAACAATTTGGAAGTTAATACGTATTGTGTGGTTTCAGATCCATGGTATAATTTGACAATCTTGGTTGATTATGAAGTCGTTTTCTGAATGTTGCAATACTTTGGCCGTGTGTGTACCTCAAATTGGACTTTTTATAGCACCCATAGAAAGTCAGTGTAAGTACAAATGTAATGTTATGGTACATTATAGATCATGTAGATTTCAAGCCAATCCCTTGCAGGTTATGTTAGCAAATCAATGCAAGGAACAAGATACCAAATGGGATTTGATTATGTTGGGAGTTTTGGATTAGCAAGAGGGTGACTTAAACTCGTCTAAATAGGTATTTCCAGTTTGTTGGGAGAGAATGGATGAAAAAAGTGATTGCGTGATATGATGCTATTTTCCATATAATTGGTGGTAGGATGCTGGCAAAGAGTTCTGAGAAGGGTGGCTTACCAAACCACCCCACCCCACCCCAATGCTATGGCACAAGTTGGGATCTTACACTTTCATGTGCAATTAAAGTACATGGCCTGTGTAAAACTGCCAAATTCGGGGAGTACAGGTACTAGGAGGAAAGAAGAACGGCAAGAACTCAGCCCAAAAATGTGGGTTGCCAGCTATAGTTGGAATACATGTAGCAAGGAAACTGCCAATGCTATATACAGTGTATGTGTGTAGGGCGTCACTGGGGTAGGTGTGGGGTTGTGTGTTTGAAAATGTTACCAAGTACTTTGATGTTCACCAAGTACTTTGAAATGTTCTTCTCCAAAGACTTGATTTTTATGAGACTGTGCTTGTGTTACAAAAGAATTGGTTGCAACATTGGGATCAAAGGCTGAGACCGAGTGAATTTCTGCATTCATGGCCAGCAGTCGTTGAGACGGCAATAGCCGCAAAACCGCGGACTTGTAGTTATATTTGAGGGGTTCCTTTTCATGCGTGTGCCATGTCACTAACTATCACTATCGGAACGCTGGTGCAATTAAGATTTTTGACAATCTTTTTGGGCTTAGGTTACTGAATTGCAAACTGACTGAATGATTAGTATATTGTAAGCAGGACCTATTCAGCATCTGCCCGCCTGGAAACTTTAATGCCAATTAAAAGGAGTTATCCATCTTGCCCATTGGCAGTTTTGTATCATTTGATTTTTATCAGGGGTCTGTTTTTTATAAGCGACTGCATCCCAATGGCATGGACAAGTGCTGAAATCGGAAGTAGCTTCAAGCAAACTTTATTTCGATAAAAGAAATAAATTTATTTTTTGCATGGGTATAAAAAGAAGTGACTATATATAGCTACGAATATGGAATAGATTTTAAAGATAGAGCACATTTCCCCAAATCGTGTTAGCATAATGCCTGCATTTACAATTCATTCTAAGCGGGGAACCTTAAGATATGATGGGCGTCCGACTTCGGAACTGGGGAGAATGAGAATGGGAACTAGCTAAGAGTACCAGATTTGGCCTATACGGGATGGATGTGACATGTTCCATAACTGACATTTTAAGGGTGTTGCAGGGGTGTCAGCAATTTAACACTTAAGTGGCCAGGGGGGGTCCATAGTACCCAACATTTGATTTTTTTGCGATTTCTCGGTTACGCAATCAAATTTTTCAAAGAGATTTTTGCTAATTGTCTGATTTATGAATACGCTTCTCCTGATACAAAAAACATTTAAATCCGCCCACGGCTTCATTAGAATAATTAGGTTGGGTCCCTAGGAAGCTATTTTACTAATTAAAAAATTAAAGTAATTAAATCTTGGGATTTATTTGCTTAGATATACACCTTAGGAGGCAATTAATTAATAATACTTAAATCTAATAACCTTTTATATGCTGATAGCATCAATTTTAATTTTGTCATGACCGTGCTTTTAACTGTGTAAGTCTATGGGAAAGACCAATGTGAATTTGAAGTTTCTGAGAAAAATACAAGGTGGTATAAATGTGGCTATATCTTGCAATAATTATTTTATTGGTTATTCTAGAATAGATATAATGAATTATTTTGGTTCAAAACCTTATATTGGAGTTGCTGAGGATGGAAATGTGCGAACCACTTTTTTTCGGAGGGTGACAATTTCAATTGGCCATAGGTCCTTGGGCACTAACGGAAGTTTTTTTAGCTGGGCACTGAAGTGTTAAACTAGGAAAATTGTGTATCTCAAGTTCAACGTGAGGCAGGGGATGCCCCAGGGGTTGTCATTCAGTGATAATGGGGGGGGGGGGACAATACAGTGCCAAAATACAAAACTGTGCACATTAGGGAGGAGCCATTATTTTACGCCAGGCAGGAATGGAGGATTTGAGGGGGAATATGAAAAAATGTGAGCGAGAGGGGGAACATGAAATATTTCGTCAACGGAACAATAATTTTGGACACTATGAGTGTTCCACCCAAAAGAGTCAAAATATTTTAAATTTACAGGAATAACTTAAATTGATAAGTCTGTAGAATCTCAAAAGTTATTATTTCCAACTAGGGGCGGCGCCAGGTAAAATTTTAGGGAGGGCGAAAAATTACACGATTAACTCATAAACCCCATTTATTGCTTAAAACCCTTGGTTTGTTTTTTTTTTTAAATTTTTAAATTCTTTGGGGCGGCCACCCCATTTCCAACTGAAAAATTGGTGTCCGCACGGACAATATAATGGTTAAAATATCCGATTTTGTCCCGTGTTAGGTTGCTTTTGGTCGTATCACTTGTACAGTATATTAAGATGCCTATACTTGTTACAGATATGCAAAAATCAGATTTTTAAAATGTTTTCGATTTTCTGATTTAGCATATCACCGATAGTGCCCAGTGGTGAATGCGAAATTTTGGAATGGAAGCGAAGGGAGAATATTATTATTATTATTATTTTTCACAAAATAATGAATTCATCCATCCCCGGCGTAAATAATAACCATACCACGCCCTTAATAAAACAAAATATCAAGAAATAGGAAATAGTTGATGAAAAAACAAATGAAATAGGGTCAGTGGGTGACAGCAAAGCCAAATAAGATGTCTTTTGGTGACAGTCAGTTGAAAAAGGGGGGCATTATTCAATCCCCATTTTCAGTGCATGAGTGCCCAAAATGACTAATAAGAAGAATAAGAAAATTTAACCAATTCTGAACTTCAAAGTAACAGAAATATTCAACTATTTTTAAATGTTTTTGCAGAGCTCTATTGTGTCCCAATGTCTAGCTCTTATTAGTTCCACTGCATCCGTGAAAAGTCTTCTTTGCTCCTTTTCCCTTTTCAATGGTTTGCAAAGTTCTTGTTGCAGAAAATTAAAGAATAGTCATCAAAACACCAGCGTGAGAAATGGTATTGCAATGTTGATTTTGCCCAATCAATTAACACCACCTATTGTGTGCAAATTACATCAAGAAATGACTTTTGACCTTTTTTTCGCATACATACTAATCCACACCCACGTATCCCAAATGGACAAAAATGGGTAGAATGCAATGTCAAAGGCTAGTCTTTGGAAGTGTTATCAAAACAGTGTTTTCACCATTGCAGTGCTTACACGCTATGTACAGTGTGTTTCAGTCTGAGGAAATTCCTCAAATCGCGATGATCTTAGTAACAAAGTAGGGTTGTATTATAATAAAATTTGTATTTTATTTTTTATATAAATTTTAATGCATCAACAAAATATATGTGCAACTAATATTTAGGCAATTTCATAAAATCTTGGGTAAAAACGATTTAGTGTTATACATGGCACGCAAAAAACGAAATCCTGGGTCCACATGATCCGGGACATGGGGCATTTCGTGATCCACAGCCTCCTCACTCGACTTACGTAAAAAGTCGATATTTTTATATCATCTGAACCGTTAGACTTAGTAATCCATGTGTACCTAATCTTACGTGTAAATTCGATCCTATCTGTAAGAAATTGCGCAATTTTGTATTTTTCGTCGGAGAAGATACAAAAACAAAGTAATGAAAAAGGCAAACATCAATGCGTCAACAAATTATAGATTTTGATATGCAAGTATAGTCATCCCGTTTGTGAATCGATAAACACACCAAGAGAGAGTTACTAGAGTATATCGATATGTTCCTTCCTATAGATGATGTGACCTATGACGTCACTTGTTGACATTCAGGACGCCCTCTGTTGTTTTCTGGCAGGCAAAATATTACAGTAGTTTCTGTGACAGACCACATAAAATCTGGTTATAAATTACTTGCAGAATCTTTCCTGATCTAAATTGGTCACAAAATGCAGCTGGTAGCATTAGCTTATTATGCTTGATAAGAAAGTTAGTATTATTTAATTCGAAACAAAAGTTACAGCAAAAAACAGAATTTCCCCATGCAAAGTATAGGTGCTTTTGCCTGCCAGTTTCTCTCTTACACCAACAGGGGGCGCCATAAACATAAACAAATGTCACATCATCTATATGGAGCAAAATTGTTCTGGATATATCTCTTTTTAGCATTAAGGGGGTAGGGTGGTTTTGAGTGCATCTTTGACCACTTATAGAAATTTTAGAGTAGCACTGATATTAAAAACTTTTTCTTACATGGCGCATAATTTCAATTTCACATTTTGTATGAATCATCTAGTTGACTTTTTTCTGACAAAAAGGCTATCAAAGATGACCTCAAAACCACCCTATCCAACCCCTTAAATAAGTCACTTCACACCTTTTAACTTCCAGGGTTCACACGGAAGTCACTATCAGTTTCAATTAGCCCATTCATATTGCTGTAAGAATGAACTAAGCTATAACCAAGTTATAACCATGCTATAACAAGAACAGAACCAAGCCAAGTACCAAATGTGCCGCAGGACTATTTTATAGTAGTCTGTTTGGATCAGTTCAAGAAAACACTAAACAACAGTTATCATTACGGAAATTAGATGACCCTAGTTTGGAAGAGATGTTGTTATTGGACTGCTACATATTGTAAATTTATTGTATTTTTTAATTTACTTGAAAATTACATCTTTACTGCTGTGGCACACACCTATAGTCTGATTTTTTATTCGTGTCAGTTCATGCATATTGTCGAGGGTATGTTTTCACTTGGATGGGATGTGTTGATACCGAAATTTAAAAAGCCGAAGATATAGTGGAGTAGATACATTGTTTATCTTAAATGTTCCTTTATTGCAGATAAAAGCTCAAAAATTTGGTATAACTGTTGTAACATTAATTTAAATTTCAAGATCCCCCAGACACTATCAGTGATTACCCGAAAGAGTCAAAATCTTTGAAATTTGCAGGAAATGCATAAAATTGATGGATAAGTCTGTATGATTCTCATAAGTTACTTTTTCCAAGTGAAGAATTGCCAGAAAAGGAAGAAAATGGCTGTCTTCAAAGACATGGCTCTCCATTCAATTACGTGTTGTGGTAAGTGTCCGTTCGGACAGTAATGACTAAAATATCCGATTTTGTGCTTATTATGTTGCTTCAATTCTGGTCTTATTATTGCAGGGTATGTTAGGGTACCCATACTTGTTACAGACATGTAAGAATCTGATTTTTGATGATTTTTTCGATTTTATGATTTAGCAAATCACTGATAGTGACAATGTTTGATAATGATCATGGTTGCCTTGTCTCTGTGTAGAAGGTGCAAGAATTTGCTAAATTAAAAGAACTTAAATGGCTTTGCCTGTATGATATATTTGGTGGTTTTGCCACAACATCCGTTTAATTCAATCTAACCGACATCACTTTCGCTTGAAGATGCATGTGTGGAGATCAATAAGCCACACTCTCCTATTTATATACGCACATGCCAAACAACACAAGTTTCGTATGTTCATCAATAGGTTACTGGTTCACTTCAATTAACGGATTAAATCTTGTGAATGACAATCGATCTTCAGGTGAGGCCATCTAAGAATGCTGGCCTCAATCCACGCCACATAAAAGTGGCATTGATTTTTCTGGATAAACTTGCAACCTCTCAACACGAATAGAATCGTCGAAAACTTTTAATGAACTGACACGAATAAAAAATCACACTATAACTTTGGTGGTGCATTCATAACAAAAATAAATACAAAACAATACAACTTTATATGTGTAGTCTCTCATCAGTCATCACAACAGTGACGGATTTAAGGAAAAGGGCCCTGTCAGCAGCTTAAGGTGGGGGCCCTTTTGGGTCGTAAAGTGACGCAATGTCGCACTTTAGTGCAACTAGGAGAGTGTCTGAGGGGGCCCTGAGAGCAATATTTTACGGGGGCCCTGTCAGCAGCTGCTGACAGTGCTGACTCTTAAATCCGCGACTGCATCACAATCATATCACCTGGTCACCTCCCATATTGAAAATAAGGGGCCCTGTAGGAAGCAGTGGCAGAAATTTCTGTAAAAGTGTGGGTGGGTGCAAAAATATATGAAACGATTCGTAAACAAGCATGGTAAGTATTCCTGTTGTAGTATTTGATTGCCAGGGGAGAGATTCACTAACAGGTAGAGTATTTTGTTCGTAAACACCGCCGAATTTGAAGATAATGCGACATACCAAACGCACATTATACCAAAAATGCACTTTACAAACCAGACATGTCAACCATCCATGATTCTTCTTATCGTATCCAAGCACGGTGGTTCTCAAATATGATCCAGCCAGAGGTGTGTACAATGTTTGGCTGATTCACTTAATTCTGCAAGGTCCTAGTTTGTGCATTATTGTTGCTCCAGCATTGGGCAGAGCAGACCCAGAGATTTGTCTGTGATGCTGTTCCACAATAGGTAGTGTCCTGAACTGCTTCCAGGTAGCCCCCATTTCTGGTTCTCAATATGTTGCGACATCGTAATTCAGCCCATGAGGAGTCAGCTCCAGGAGGAAGATGCTCACCAGGTTCAATACCAATAGATGTTACTTGGTTGATAGCAAGTCTTTCTTTCCATGCACAAGGCGACTCTCTTAAACTCCTTAGAGACTGTTTCAATGGGTTGGACTTTGCTTAAGAAACTCTCTCTGGATTTAAGGCGGTTAGCAACTGGTCTCTGTCCGGACATAGTGTGCCTCACATTAGATACTTGGCAGCTACCTCTTGCATGCTTGATACACTACGACGGATTATCTGGTGGGGCAATTCCTACTAGGATGTATAAGTTGTCCGTTGGAGTTGGGCGAAGACATCCTGTGATAAGCCGGCAGGTGGCATTTAATGCTGGATCAAGCTTCTAGGCATGGGTTGATCTTTCCCATGCACACAGGGCAAGCATACTCTGCACTGCACAATACGTAGCACAGGGCAAGTGCCATCGATCTTAGGCTGTTAGGAGTCTGTTAGGGTATGTGGGCGAGCACCCAATCTTGTGCCATCGCCAGTGAATTTGTTCAAGATGTTGTTGATGTGGGTCTTATACCATGTATAAGAAAGAGTGCGGTCCAAGATAACTCCAAGGTAGACAGAAATATCACAGTCTGCAGGGGTGTTCCAGACCAGGTTACTTTAAGCTGACGTTTGGCTTTACGGTTACGTAGATGGAAAGCATCCATAATGAACAAATATAAAGTCGCATGGATGGCATATGATAAAAGGAAACACGAACATGAAGTAAAACACAGATATGACAATAAGCAAAGTTCTAGTCGTTCAGTCAGCATCTGTGGAAAAGAGATGGAGAGTTTCAGAAGAGGTTTGAAATTAGGCATATAAGGGATGTTGTTATTGGTTGAAGTGTTTCTAGTTATAACTTGGTCAATATAATGTCTTGGACATACAAAAGTACATATTTAGAAAGTAAATAATGCAAGGAATCAAAAAACAACGGCATTTTCGATAAATTTCGCAATTTTAAAGACATCAAAAATCACGACATTCCACTCGTAACTTTGTAAGTTTAAGATGATTTTAATTTGTTCTTTTATCATCCTGAGACAAATAGCTGAAGGTGGTTTTCGTATCTTCGAGTACTAGTGGCTCAAGGTACCTTGAGGTACCTTGAGGTACTTATACTTACAGATTTTTATGTAACCCTGTAAATATACTAGTGGCTTGAGGTACTAATACTTACAGATTTCTTGATGAATTCTGTAAGTACTAGTGGCTCAAGGTACCTTGAGGTACTAATACTTACAGATTTCTTGATGTAAATCTGTAAGTATACTAGTGGCTCAAGGTACCTTGAAGTACTAATACTTACAGATTTGTGGCTCAAGATACCTTGAGGTACTAATACTTACAGATTTCTTGATGTAAATCTCTAAGTACTAGTGGCTCAAGGTACCTTGGGGTACCAATACTCATAGATTTCTTGATGTAAATCTGTAAGTATACTTTTGGCTCAAGGTACCTTGAAGTACTAATACTTACAATTTTGTGACAACAGGCAGGCCAACAGGCATTGAGGGCATGATCGATCTTGTTTGCATGTGTAGATCTTTCGCACATGGGATAAGCTTATTCAGCAGTTGCCAGCAGAGTGCTAAAGCTGTTTACTTTAGTGTCTGAGGACTGGCTCCCCCTAGGGATTTCCAATGAGTTTACTTAGAAATATTCATTGAACACCTTGCTCATCTTGAAGCTTCTCAGCATGTATCTTAAATGAGAGCACCGAATATTAAAGAGACATGAGGAGATTTCCAGGAAGAAGCGCCCTCAATTTTTCTCGAACCCTGTTTTTTTACATATTTGGAGTGCTTACCATGTATTAGATCACCCCTGAAGTGATTGAGCCGAATACGCCGTCTTTATGTAATAATATTATGATTTAGTACTTTCTGTCGTGCACGACAGAAAGTCAAAGCATGGTTTTCTATGGGGAACGATCACGATAGCAGGCAAGCTCAAACAAGGTGTGCGGTTTTCTTTTGCACCTGTTTGTCCGTCTATTTTTTACATGCCACAAAGCTTCAAGCTGTCCAAGAATTTCATTGTAACTCAAAAAAGTGAACCTAATTATATTTGTTGGTTCGGACTCTGCATGTAACACGTAGTTAGCTTTTAAAGGTGCGACGAGAGATTTCACAAATTAGGTGTACCTAAAAAACCGAAAGTACTGATTTTTGCCCTGATGTAAAGCTTTCCATCACAAATATCCCCATCTGAAAGGATTAAGCTGAGAAACGTTTCTTTGATACAAAAATTGTGAAATTTCTAATTTCGTATAGGAGCAAATACGAAATTCAGCCTATGTTTTACATTGAAATATAAGCAAATCAAAATCATCTGTTTTCTCTCTTTTAAGACATTTCTGTAGCAAAATACAAGGTAAGAAATCTATTGAGCATCTCATCTATATGAAATTACTAATATGACACAATATTTGGGTGCCTCAAAATCTCTCGTTGCACCTTTAATATGTTCACATATTTACTACTAGTATTTGAAATGTAGTTATCAAGTGACACGCAGACCAAATGCATGGCAATATTATGCAAATACGCATTAATTAATATTGTTTTCTGAAGTTTGAATAGACTTGGATATGCACAACAACATCAACAAATGTAATGGGAGTTTTTTTTTTCAGGAATATCTGGGATGGGAATAACTCGAATATATGCCAAAGGATCAACTCGGCTTTGAATTTACTGTGATGCACATTCTTCCATCATCGGTTCATTCGGTTGAGTTTCGTCAGCATGCTCGACATATAGTAAGTTATGTTGAGGAAATCATTCATACTTACTTGTCAGATAAGAATGTCGTTGGGAAAATCACACGTGTCTATACTGGAAAGTCTCCGTCATAACAGGGGCAAAGTCATACTGAGGCAGCTAGCTTAAGGCTTTTATAGAAATCCTAAAATAAAAGTTTCAAGAAATTTCCGTGCCACGAGGCTCATTACTCGGTCAAACGTGATTAATTTCTTCTTGGAGAGTGTTGACCCCCAGGGTCGACCTTATACTTATAGTGTATTCTCACAATGAAACCCAAGAAAAAATGCTTTTAATATAGAACTTTAATTTTAAATAACTTGAAAATCGTTCTGGAGAACTTTTGGTGAAAATAATTGTGGTTCTTTGAGGTTGGTGTTCGATGTTCCATGGCAATTTTTAGAGAATCCTGGTCGCCCTTTTTTTTCGTTGTCAATGTTCATCGGGTAATGTCTGGTGTCATCCCAATTGTAACCCATAAGACGAAGGTTTTCCACTGATAGCTACTAGACTGCTACTGATAGCATTCGCTCAAAATCAGGGTGGTCTCTATCTTTCTATTTTGATTAAATTTAACATAGAAGTGAATGGGTCTAATGACTTAAATTAGGTTCCAGGAACCATTTGCTTTTAATTCATCCGGCTCCCTAGATCGCCTATTTCCAATGTATAGATGACTAACACTTAGCCCGTCTTGTGCAACACGTTTAAGACTAAGTGAGAAATCTTCAATGGGGAAATTTAAAAATCTATTACTATTCTTTAAAAAGTTCTTCTTTATTGAACCATCGTATTTTATCGTTCTGGGTATCGTTCAATTATTTGCTTATGCGTGCTAAAAGTCAACCTTTTTGGGCAAAATTTATTAATTTTGAAATTTACAAAAAGTGAGCGAAAAAAATACTTATGTTTTATAGATTTGCATGATTCTAGGGTCATGTAAAAAAGGACGAACACAACGAGTCATACTAAAGTCAGTCCGCCCGTAGGCCTATGTTTTTTCGTCATCTAAGGGGCGTGTTTTTTTATGTGTATGACACCCTGTACAATCAAACTACAGAAGAAACTTTGGATAGCGGCCGTGACATCCAGAGCGACATATCCGATTCACAGCTGATATGGATGTCAACAAACTGGCCTTACTTTCCAGTCGTATTGTTTTCTTTGACCCTTCGTATCACCTTTTAGTCTCAGCAATTGTGTCAATCATGTAAGTCGATACGGGGTGCCACCCCCTGATTCCCCAGGGGACGACCTCACCTCAATAGGGAGTTAAAGCCTCGTCACCGGGGAGCAGTTCATAATTATTCTGTACGTGCATACACGCATCATTCGTGTGACGACAGTGACTGGTGGTGCATGACGTCAAGTCCAATGTACTCTATCACTGGTTGATTTCATAACCCTCGTACATTGTAATCCACTGACTAACAGGAGGAAACACCGCGGTCTGCTGGTGTAACTTACGTAGACGGAATCAAAGCACGGGAACAGAAGTGAAGTCATTTTTACTTCATATCGATTGTACGTGTGACCCAAATTCCAACGGATGAATGGACCGTGTATGAAGTCTAGCTCTTTATGAATAATGAATTATTACAACGTTGGGAACTGCTGGTACTTACCCCATATTCACTAATACCCAGGACTAATACCAATTGTACGCTGTGGTCGCTATTATACGTACACACGTTCTGGCGCGGAAACAGTGAAACCAGGGGCATGGAACGCCTTATAAGCTGCTTGTACGACCATTGAGCACATGTTATTCGGACTACTGGCTGTGACACAGTACATTGGATTTTATCATTGAACATCAAACATTGATACATAGCATCTTCAGAGCTTCTCCCACGACACATGAGAATGTTTTTCTTTGCATAGCATACCGTCTGTGTGGAACTACAAACAGAAACTGGGTCCAAAAACAACCTAGGGACGACAGCGTGCGATATTCCAGGATTGGGGCATACAAAACGTCCAAACAAACTAGCAGAAATTTGAACTGAATTTCGTTTTGTTCTCAGCATTCTTTATGCTTTACACTGAATTAGTGAAAGTGGAATAGAACATGCAGCAGCGGAACACAACAAAGTACAGCGGAACTTTATTGCGTTTGTAAACCAGTTGTTACAAGTTTCGTGCTTCCTGAATCTCAACTTCCAAGTAGTTCTACCTTGAAAGTGTGACAATATTATTGCTTGAGGTTTTTGGCTGGCATTTTTTGGCTGAAAACTTGAGAACGGACACGGAAATTACCTAGTCTTGATTTAAATTGTCTCTACCTACCCACTGATATATACCTCTAATTACTACTAACGAGCAGCGCTTGACATCTCACTGGATAGATCGACTTGCGACTGTACTACAGAACGGGATAACTTTCTTGCCTAGTAATACCAGTCTAGCACAGCGGTATTAGACGGGTGCCGAGTACCAGAAGGAATACATTAACTGTAACAGTGGTCAAACTTAAATCCTGACCATTTTGTGATTCAACTTTGTACCATCAAGGTGGAAGCGCGTTATCTTTTATCTAGATCAAAGGTGACAAAAGGACATTTAGCTTATGGGGTCAAGTAGTTGGCCATAAGTAACACTTGAGTCACAACGCGCCTCATTCTTTCAAAGCTTTTCAACTGCAGAAACTTTTTAAATCGTCTACATTACTCATTATCGGTATTTAATGTTGGAAGTAATTGCGAGGTCTGTGTGAGAACAACTTGGGATTAATCCTGTTGAATTAAGGATTTCGATTACCGGCTCTGACAAGTTGTTGGAGCTGGCCTTTATGGGAGTATTAACGTGGAAGTGTAATTGTGATGTATATGAGTTCAGCGCTTTATAGCCAGCGGGGTGTTTTAGTTGAATTAAATAGCTCTTAGCCTCCCTACTCGTAAATCTACTGTGTAGGCGCTGAGGTTATATAGGGTCAAACGCTGTTGGCGAGTCGGTATCAGCAAACAGGCACGATCGGTATGCTGTGAAACAGCAAAACAAAATATCAGCTATCATCATGAATATCAACGAAGTAATACAACCACCGCAAGCCATCATGCATGCCAACCCCGTTTCTGAACAAGATGTCAGACAAATAGAAAGTTTCTTTCTTAGTTTGAAAACACGGGTATTCGTTTGCCCAGCTCTTGCAAACTTGTATTTCGCAACACTACAAGATATGGCCAACCTCGGGGGATGGGAGCTGGCGACAACTGGCTTTCCGACTCTTATTATGGAGCTGAGTCCTAATATGAACGTACAGGAAAACAAACTTCATTTGTGTCTGGCAGAAAAAGGCACCGGGTTCGTCTTGTGGAAAGATACGTTGAATGCGCAGAGCAATTACAAAGCTCCAGGGAAAAATTTCCATACCATGACTGTTTCCAAGGATCACAAGAAACTGGCTGGATTTAGTTTTGATGATGCGTCCGCTGCGACTCAATTACAATCCACAGTGGAGGCCTGGATCAAAGAGGTCACCCCTGAGGAGACAGGAAAGAAGAAGAAAAAGGACAAGAAGCGACCAAAACCTAGCAAAGGAAAGCCGGTCAAAAAAGAGACAATTTCACAGCCTTGTTGTTTTTGAACACATTACCCAGCTAGACCACGAAAGTTTTATACAGAGAATGAGTGGCAACCCAGCGCCTACTCCGGTGGCGCCAGCATCGCCACCACCAGCACCGCCAATAGAAACCCAAACTATCAACACAAACATTGCCAATATCCCACCAGCTCCAGTAGTGGCACCCCCGGCTGTACCATCAGTGAACACATCCTCCACAGTGGTGGAGAGCGTTACCAAGGCAACCATGGCTTATGCAGAAAGCACATCTACAGAAGATTCGGGACTTGACGAACCAGCCGCACTACCCGCAGAGACTGATAATTAATTCATTACTACAACAATATTGATTTAGTTTGTATATAATAAGACGCAATATATTGCAATTTTTATATTTCTGTATATATATTTCATGCCTTATATTTTTACTGCCGTTACTGTGCCCTTATTCTGTGTGATGCCCACCCACTGTAGGAAAACTTTAGGTTTTCATGTTCTGTCAATCGTAATGGGTCCCGTTTTATAATGTTAGACTAGCTGAGTCTTTTATTTTTATAATTTTCATGTTTCTGCACTTTACAAACTTAAAAATGATTCTACATATAGTTCAAATAAAACAATTGTTGAAGTCTCGCTTCAAAATATTTGAAATCACAAAAGGAATTGGTTTGGAAGGGCACATTCGGTAATAACCAATTTATCGCGTTTGTACTGCTTACTCATATGTCTGCTTGCCTTCATAAAGCGTATGTTTGCATTTGATAACCCATGCTGCCACGACATAGGAAGCGAAAGGTTAATTGTCATTTATGTGAAGTGAAAACGAATTATATCAGCTTGACTATATACGTGTGTGAATATGGCACTTGTTGCAACAACGCATGGCATACATAATAATTTTTATGGACCATATGCGATCTTCAATTCTTCGAAATTACCAGCCTTGGTAAAGCAATAATTATAAGTTGATAATCTTTGTAAATGACAGTCGTGAGTGCATGGTTGAAGTTAGCCTATTAACAATTCAACAATAAAAGTGAAACATTTTATCAGATACGCAGAAGTGTTGTTTTAAAGGTGCAACAAAAAAGTTAACATATCAAAATAATGTTCATAATAATTGAAAGCCCTAATTTGTACATTGTATACGAATGTGTACAAGTAATACTTATTTTCAAACATCTCATTTGAAAGAACTTATGCTGAAAAATGTTTTCATTGATTAAATACATTAATGTTGAAATTGGAGCAAACTACTAAATTCAGCCCATGTTTTACATTACATTGAAACAAATTTATTTTGTCATGTAGCCAAATACCAAGTAAGAAATCTATTGAGTGTTTAATTGTTAAGAATTCAGTACAACGTGGATCATGTGCAATGAATTGGATTCACTACATGTACATGATCCGATTTATGGATACATGAAAATCAGTTGTTGCACCTTTAACCAAAATGGCCTGTTGATATTGCTGTTCTGACACAGGCCTGCAGTCAAGCATGAAAGGTATCCATTAAGTGCAACCCTATATAGTGCCCTAGGGGAAGCTATCCTATCGTGTTAATTTACATACAATAAACGCACATGTACAACCATGGAGGTAGAAAATAATATTTTCTACCTCCATGGTACAACCATGTTATACATTTCATACATACGCTGTTTAAATTCTGAGCAAATTAGTAGGACTTAATTTTAGATTACATAATTATAGTAAAACCTGAACGATAGAGAAGCCGCGTGGGTTGAGCCCATTGCCTTGCAATAATTATCTCCTCAACCATGCATGAAATAGGTTGGTTTAAAGAATTTAATTGATTTTTTAAGAAAAGGTAATCTCATGCACACGCCAATAATATTTATTATTTACTGTATTATAGTCCACTTTTTTTCGCTATTTTATGAGTTACTTTATGGTATTAAAGGTGCATTTCGTGATTCTAGCATCGTCTGATTTTATATTGTTCAGTGGATAACTGGATATCCTTGAAAAAACTTTCATTTGATACTGATCTTGCTTTTTGGTGTTATGAGCAAATGCTTGTATCACAATGTCCCGAATGTTACTGTAATTTTGCTCTAATTTTTTTTCTCCAAAATGTCTTTACAAATAGAACAGAATTTGCACGTAAGATTAGTACATTACAAAGGCTATAATGGATAAACACTTTTAGTAAAGTTAAGTGAGGATACGAGGGCGTGGATCACGAAATGCCCTTTTAAAGTAACCACGTGACATATACTGTGGCCTTGCGTGCCATGGACATGGACCGACATGCTAATAATCATACATGTACATAACTATTTTATTGTGGGCAGAATCAATTTTGTTTAGCACCCGAGTTATGGCTCTCAAATTGGTTCATAAAGCCACAGTAAATGTCATACACCTAACTTTATGAAAGAAAGAAACAGGAGAATTATGAAAGCAATAACGTCTATTGTTTTACGTAATGCTGCAATCTCATTTTTGCCAGTTTTCTGCAACCGCAATGGGACACATTTTTATAGCTGTTTCATAGCAGCAGGAGGGAATTGTTTTAGGTCGTGATTTCGAATTATTTTAGAGTTTTAGTTGAGTGTGCGAGGGAGTAGAATAATGTTATGCACGTATAGATTACTGCACTATGACATACATGTACTGCAATATATTGTGACGAATTTTTAAAGCGGCACTGGCACATTTTCACAAAATATGAAATTTGTTCAATTTGCTCTCAAATGATAGTCTAGGCCATTGGAAGAACAGAGATATATTTTACACATAAAAATAACATACCCCAAAACAGAAAGGGACATTGATATGAGGATAAAGATATCCAGGTAATTTGTAGGCTAACTTTTAAGTTTTCCATATAACTTTAATCAACAAATGTGTATATTACATGAATATTTTTGACTCGTACTCATTGATATTAAAACCACAAAGGTTATAGACCGGTCAAACAGTGCATATCGTGGGAAACATGCATACGGCGGTCGTGTTCTTGTGTTAAACGCCATTTTCGTCGTCTGCTGAATTTCGCGTCGCCGGCGACGTTAAATTACAAAATCGTTCCGTTTACCCATAAGGAAGCTGATTTGGTCTTAATCATTTCGGGTGAGGGCTTTTGTGTATAAAAGCTTTACAACCATGCAAAAATATCGATTTTGAAAATTCTTGAGGGCGCACTATTTTTCAAATGTGCCAGTGTCTCTAAGTTATCCGCTTCGTCATTTGTCATGTTTGTACATGCACTGGAGGTAATTCCATTTTTGACTATTCGTCCCACCACAACAAAAGGAAGTACGTACGTTGTATGACACAATTTCTGCGAATTGGACATGTAGGGCCTATACAAGTTTTTTTTTTAACAAACTAGATTCATTAGACCATCAATTTCTGATGGACATAATTTGGTTGCGAACTTGCGATGTTTCTTAATTAGTTGCACAAAACCGAAATTCGCTTATTTCCTTCAAATTTGTACAACATTGCACAAACATTGTGTAAGGCTCGTATGGAACACAAAGCTGATCATTTTGGTCGGTTTTAATATAGAACTAAATAAAACTAAGAGGTACTTCATCTTTCAATAAATATGAAAAACCTTATAGGCTTACATTGTAACACAATAACGGATGTACCGTAAAATTCCGGCACACTGTTAAAAAAAATTCCGTAAATTTACGAAAATTTCTGGCAGCAGAATTTCCAGACATTTTTAGGGTGAATTTACAGATATTTCTGTCAAATAACGGAACTTTGACAGTAATTTTACAGAAATTTGTCTCATATTATGGAAAAAATGTGTATTTTAACAGAATTTTTCCGTAATTTAAAATTACGGAACCAAAAAAAAAAGTCCGGAAATATTGCTGCCAGAATTTTTTGAAATATTTCCGTAAATTAACATTTTTTTATGTTTTTTGTTTTTTATTATTGTTTTCTAAAACAGATTTTCAGTAAATTTACGCAAAATCTGTTTTCTTAATTTACGGGAATTTTTAACAGTGCAGCCGGGTTGCTAACATTTTAATACATAAGTTTACCGTATTTAAAGATATCACCATTATCACCGTAAAATCAGCGCATAAGATACAATGCAGTATAAGTGTTCTCATTTGCGTAGTTTACGGTAGTAAAATTTGGCAACATCCATGAAACGTTGACAATCCATCTGTCATTTCTGTAAAATAACTAATTTACGGGAATGAACCGTAATTAAACCTTTAACGGAAAAACCACGTTATTTCTCTATACGTTTGAATTTTCATATTTATGATAAATGCCATATAGGCTACATGTTTATTTACTATAAGATTGCCATATTACCCGGCCATATTATGATAAATTACAGTTATGCACTTTTAAGTTAGAAGTCACCGTAAACTTACGTGACTGACGGTAAAATACCGTAATTTCAGACTTTCTTTATTTTGTACGGGAACCCGGCGTCGGGAAGTGAACATGATTACAGAGTTTCACCATAAAATATACACTCGACATGCACACTTTGCTGTAAACGATGGCAGAATAACAGTAAATATCGTATACAGCAACAGTAAAAAATCGGTAAATATGATTTTACTCTGTTTATCAAATTAACTTTTCTTCTGACAGTTTGGATGCATTCTCTAACTACAAAATTACCCTTTGACTGATTTTTAAAGTCTAAAACCCATGCATGTATACATGGTAATATTTGCTGTTAAACCGTCTTGGACAGAAAAGGTTAATTTATTATGTTCATTTGACAGCAAAGAAATTGTAACAAATCTGTAAAATTACTAACATTCACTAAAGAGTGCACGTAAATTTACGAAGATTTCTCACAGTGTACAAAATAGCTAGTGACGTTATTGGGAATTCCGCAAAATGTAATTGTTTGCAGTGAATAAATATCTAATTAATATGCAAACATCAATTTGACCTAGATTGTTTCTAAATATTTGCGAAAAAACACAAATTTTGTGCTCGTTATCTCAAAAATATAAAATGTTGCACACTCGTTTGTCGTGGGGTAGTACAAAATGATTAGCTTTATACGACGAATCTTTTGAAACCTAATTTTTGAGCAATGCCGTATTTGTACAATTTGAAGGAATTAAGCAAACTTCTGTTTTATGCAACTATTAAGAAACATCGGAACCAAATTTTGGCTTAACACGTTCACTGATGTACCGTGAAGTTACGACGGTCAGGTTGCTATAACGTTTACACACAGTTTACGGTTTTTAAAGATATCATAGTAAAACCAACGCATAAAACACACGAAATGTTCTTGTTCTCATTTGTGTAGTTTATGGTAACAGTTACAAAATCTTGCAAAAATTCAAAGATTAAAAAACACAAAAAAACACCATAAAATTAAAAATATAAATTTTACTAATTTACGGGAATTAACTGTAATTAAACCTTTGCGGAAGAACGACGTTATTTCTCTAATACATGTACGTTTGAATTATTGCCATATGACTACAAAAATGAACTTTATAAATGGTATAGGGGCATAGGCTTTATTTACTATAAGATTAACATATAATTTACAGTTATGCACTTTTAAGTTAGAAATCCCTGTAAACTTACGTGACTGACGGTAAATACTGTACTTTAATTTATTTTGAATGGAAAGTGAACATGATTAAACAGATTTTCACCATAAAATATACACTGGACAAGTACACTTTGCTGTAAACGATGACAGAATAACAGTAAAAATCGTTAAATGTGATTTTACACTGTTTATCGAAGTAACGGGTCATTCTGGTAGTTTAAATACATTCTTGAACTACAAAATTACGATTTGACTGATTTTATAGTCTAAAACTCATACTAGTTATTAAATCGTTTTGAACAGATAAGGTTAATTGTATTATGTCCATTTTACAGCAAAGAAATTGTAACAAATCTGTAAAATTACAAACATTCACTAACAAAAAAGTGCATGTTAATTGACGAAGATTTCTAACAGTGTAGAAAATAGCTAGCGAAATAAACTGGAATATTCCGCAAAAAAAGGGTAATTGTTTGTAGTGAATAAATATCTAATTAATGTGCAAACATCAATTTGACCTAGATTGTTTATAAATATTTGCGAGAAAAAAACAATTGTCCTCGTTATCTCAAAAATATGACGATGTTGCATACTCCTTTGTAGTGTTGAGGCAGTATTAACTGTGTTGAGTTGGTGTCCGTTTTTAGGGCAAGGTATGGAACAAAATAAACACAAATAAGGACTTGTTATGCTCCAACCGTGTGGTGCTTTTTTTCAAAAAATTAGAGGACATGGTTACAATACAAGTAAATTTAAATACATGCACTGTCAGTAAATGCTTGTTATTTACCGATTTATTTTTTGCTGTCAAATGGATAATTTTGTCGACTTTTGAAACCTGCAAGTATACGCAGTCACTGATTTTACAGTAGGTGCATGCAGTGTTCCACTACAGCATTTGGTTTCAAAGGTTGTCACCAACATTAAAGCAATATTAGCACATTTTTTGAAGAGCGCCCCCAATTTTCCAAATTTGATATTTTTGCACAGTTACGTTGGTAATTGTCTAGGAAACTATACCTGCGAACGAGAATGCTAAAAAATGCGTATTTATCACAAAATAAGCGATTTTGTAATTAGAATTGGGATCCCCCGTTGGACTTAACGGCAGAGCTGAAAATGCTACGTTTATGTCCGTCCCACGATGAAATAGTGCCACCTCGGAAAAATAACCTCTAACTGGCTTACCTGAAACTATAAAACAAAGAATGGATTGAGAGTGGACACGTACATGGCGCGATTTCCCGGTAGTTCACAATGGAAGGGCCGTTTCAGCAGCCGTTGTATTATTATCGGTTGATCCCCGATAATATTATTCTAGTACAAAATTCCTTCGTTTGGACACCTAGACCATTTTTGAGGAGCTCTTAACCATTCACAGGTATAGTTGATAGCCAGTTACCAATGCAAAAAAAAAAAAAAAAATCGGGTAATAAATATCCAAAGTTTTGAAAAATGGGGGCGCGACTCTCAAAAAAAAAGGTGCTTAATGATTGCTTTAAGGTAAGCAATTAATGTTAAGTTTGTAGTCTTTTCTGAAGAAATGTCGATATTAAACCAAATGATTCGATCTTGCATGGGATATGTGCCTTAAAATACATTCAATCTAAGTTACTCGTAATTTGAATACCCAAGAAGATTGACAAAAAGCGGCAATTGCTTTTTGCTGAACCTTAACCTTTTATATTTCGCTCTCGATATGGAGTGAGTGAATTGCTGATGAAATTTGAAAATGGTTTATGTTTTATAATTATATTTATGGCAAATATGTCGAGAAGCTAGTGGATGGGAAGTTTTTTAGAGTGAACTTCCTCTTTCAGAAAGAAAAAAATCGCAGCCGTTACTAGATGTGCTCCAGAAGAGGTGTTGTGTTTTACTTTAAAGGTGGTTGTTCCGATTTATGTTGTATGTGTTCTTACTTGATATGAGAGCTGGCACTTGCACATACCCCTATCAAGTCCATGTGAAACAAACTTGCCGTTTTGATGGGGTGAGACGCAATAATTCATGTGCAAAAGCCCTATTCAATACGTTGCTAATAAAGTGGTTTACTTTTAACCAATAAAAAGGCGGTTTTTGTGTCTCTGCCTTAAGGCAGGAAAAGACACATAGGGATCACTCACTTTGTCCACTGTTGTTGTTGTTGTCTGTTGTGATGATGTCTGTTGTTGATGTCGGTTGTGAAAAAAGGTTAACCCATTTGCATGTAATATCCACCTACTTTGATGGATTTTATTTAAACCAACTTGGGTACAGGGTGCAAAATTGCAACATGGCACCCCCCACCTGGTTTATGAGGTCAAAGGTCAACATTGCCAAGGTCAAAGGTCATGTGAGGTCAAGTGTAAATGAGGCTGAAAATGTAAAATTGACCTCATATGAAAAGTTGGAGTTCAATTGGAAATCCCAAATTGAATTCATAGGGGCAACATGGGATCCCTCATTCTATGAGGATGGGCTCACATGCCAAGGTCAAAGGTCATGTGAGGTCAATGGTTGTAAAATAGGTGAAAATGTAAAATTGACCTCATATGAAAAAGGTGGAGTTCAATTGGAACCCAACTTGAATCATAGGTTTGCAAATGGGAGAACCCTCAGTTGTTGATGATTCGGTAACATGCAAAGGTCAAAAGTCAATGTGAGGTCAAGTTGTGTAAAAATGGTGAAAAATGTAAAATTGACCTCATATGAAAAGTTTTGAAGGTCAATTGGAACCAAACTGAATCATAGGTGCAACATGGGATCCCTCATTTGTTGATGAGGTCAAAGGTCACATACCAAGGTCCAAAAGGTCACATACCAGGTCAAAGGCATGTGAGGTCAAGTTGTAAAATGGGGCTGAAAATGTAAAATTGACCATTTGAAAAGTTGGAAGTTCAATTGGAACCAACCTTGAAATCCATAGGTGCAACATGGGATCTTCATGTGTTGATGAGTTGTTGTGAGGTCACTCACATATCAATCAAAGGTCATGTTAGGCCCATCATTCCCTAACCGCGGACGGCAGGCGAACACGCGGTCGAGGGACAGAGTATTTTTTGTTTATACTTGGGAATGAAATGGATTCGAGGGCGTTCAAATCAGGACGACAATAGGAAAAATACGCCTTTCATATGAATATCAAAATCGATATACTTCCGGGGTAAGGTCAGGGGGGGTCCCAAAGATGATCGGGAACCGTGGGGGTTTCCCCCTTTACGGAGCAGAAAAATCACAAGGACATGGAACTGTGGTCACGGTAAAAATGTACAAACATCTGCTCACCGTGCCCGGTTAAGACGCGTGGAGGTTTATTAATTGGCTTATAAATTAGATGTAAACTCGAAGGAGCAAGCACATTTTTGAAACCAATAAGAGCTATGGGTGAAACAACAGCATTTTTAAAGTTCCAAATACACAAATTTCATGCCACTAAATGTTTATTAGACTTCTCCAAACGCCATTTACCATTGTTTTTGGCCGTCGTTACCGACCGACCTTATTAAATAAACCTGCGACTTAAAAAAAAATGTTATCAAAGTTAGTACAAAAACCTGCCGACCGACCCATGATTGTCATTTACATACAAGTAAAAACACAAAAACGAAACAACAAGCAAGGAAACAAAACAACTGCAAAACAGTTAAAATAAAAGATCATTGCGTTGTCATTCAAAAAAAATAAAATCTAGAGTAATATTTTCATTTTTTAAAACATTTTGGATGACGATTCATCTTATAATAAAAAAAAATCGACCCCCATATTTTCTTTTCGTTACGACAAAACATTTTAGGCTAACTGCCAATCTTCCCGCATAAACATTCTTTTCAGTTCCGTGGGTAATATACCGTTTTCTGTTGGAATAGTGGATTGGAGATGATCAGGCTAAGTTCGAAAGTTAACAGAACTGCCAACTCTCCCGGATTGTACGGGGCATTCCAAGAATTAAAATAATCTCCAGGGTGTCCCGCTGGGACAGCGTCGAAACTTGATAGGAAAAATATTATCTAGGAAGGGACCGCCCAGACCCAGCTATTTTTATTCCTGTGAATGACGGAAGATTCGGGGAGATTTCCGTATCTGATGGGCGTACAAAAAAATTGAAGCCGCATACGATATGAAACACTCTTTCAAGGCATACGTGGCTCTCGGGACCCTGCAGTTAAATTTTCCTCTTTAAAGAGTGAATTCTGTTTGATTACTCTTCAATCGATGAATTGGCACTTCCTAAGAGTTAGAATGATAGCATTCACTCTCAAAGATGCGGAAAATTAACTTAACAAAAGACTGGTACCTAGAGTCAATCGGTGGAAAGGTAATTTGCACTCCTTAACATTTAGCTTTTTTCAGAATCTGAATAATTATTAACGGAATCAGTGAAATGTAAATTTACAAAATAAATACACTCTGTTCAATTTCAGGGAATGCATGACCATTAATCATTGTATAATATTGAGGTCAAGGCCTTGGTTGAGCTCTCTCCTTGGCCAATATGACATATGTTATGAAGTCAAACCTCAGACCTGTCACGTCGACATTGGACATTGTAAAATAAATGTAAACGGAGAATACGATGTGTTTACTCCAGGATATAGGTCCATGCCAAGCAGTTGAAATGCAGTCATAGGTGGTTGGGTTGCTGGAAACAAAGACCTAGACCAAAGAACTAAGGACCATAGACTAAAAAATAACTTATCAATACTTGCCCGTATTTCCTCCCTCCCAACACCCCACCCCTCCTTCACCATGCCCCCTCCCCCCCTCCCCTCTCTCCACCCAGTCCTCCCTTCCTTCTTCACACCCCCCCACTACCCTTCCCCCCCTCTTCACCCCTGAACACCTGCTCCTCCCCCTCCCTCCTCACCCCCCCCCTTTTTTCTTCCATTCCCCCCACCCCCCCCCCCCTTTTCCCCCGTTTTCTCTCTTTCCCTCTTCCCTTTTATCCCCCCCCCCTCTCCCCCCCCCCCTTTCTCTTCCCCCCTCTTCAAGTCCCTCCCCTCCTCCCCCTTTTTTATTTCCTTTCTTCCTCCCCCCCATCCCCCCTCGGAGAATGAAATTGATGTCTAGTCTTCGGTCTTCTGTTTCAGACACCCTATAGGGTGTCTGGAAAACAAAGAACTAAAAATAAGACTAAAAAATAGTTGAGAACAAAATCGATTGTACTTATGTCTTCGGTCTTTTGTTTCCAGATCCGGTGGTGGGTGTGTTGCGAAAACAAAGGACCAGAGCCTAGGGACTAAAAAATTATTGTAGTGGATACAAAAATCGATGTCCTTACTGTCTTCGAGTCTTTGTTTTCAGAATACATGTGGGGGTGTCTCTGGAAAACAAAGACCTAAGACCATAAGGACTCAAAAAATAGTCTCAGAACAAAATCGATGGTCTATGTTTCGGTCTTTGTTTTTTCCAGATCCGTGTGTGGGTTGGAAAACAAATGACCTAAGAATAACATAAGACTCACAAAATACTTAGTCGTAGAACAAAATCGTTTGTCTTATGTCTTCGCGTTCTTAGTTTTCCAGATCGTGTGTGTGGGTTTATCTGGAACAACAAAGACCTAAGCATAAGACTAAAAATAGTCGTAGAAACCACATCGAGTCTTATGTCTGCGTCTTGGTTTTCCAATCCGGTGTGGGTGGTCTGGAATAAACAAAGACCTAAGACATAGACTCAATATGACGGATATAAAATGAGATCAATGTCACTCACTCAACCAAGTAATCATTCATTCCATCTATCAATCTCAAACTATTTAATTTACTTCAAGACTCACAAACTACTTAGTCGTAGAACAATAAATTTATGTCTTCGGTGTATGTTCCAGATCCGTGTATGGGTGTCTGGAAAACCAAAGACATATAGACTCATAATAGAAGATATAAAATGAAAATCACACCTGTTCCAATCACCAATCAATTAATCATCATTCCATCGACAATCTTCCACTATTTCCTTACTTCAGCTGCAAAAAAAAAAATAATTAGTGGGGAAATAAAGTATGTCTTATGTTTCGGTCTTATGTTTCCAGATCGTTGTGTGGGTGTCTGGAAACAAAGACCTTAAGACATAAAACTCTACAAAAAATAATTGGTCCGTAGACAAAATCGATGTCTTATGTCTTCGTCTTTGTTGTTCCAGATCCGTGTGTGGGTGTTGGAAAACAAAGACTAAGACATAACGACTCACAAAAAATACTTAGTCGTAGACAACATCGATGTATATGTCTTCGAGTCTTTGTTTTCAAGAGCCGTGTGTGGGTGTCTGGAAAACAAGACCTAAGACATAAAAAAATATTAGTCGTGAACAAAATCGCGTATTATGTCTTCGGTAATTGTTTTCCAGACTCGTGGTGTGGGTGGTTGGAAAACAAAGACCTAAGACATACGACTAAAAAATTACTTAGTGTAGAACAAAATCGATGTTCTTATCTTGTCTATAGGTCTTTGGTTTCCAGACACACACAGGATTGGAAAAACAAAGCCCGGAAGACATACCAGACATTCGATTTTGTTCTACGACTAAGTATTTTGTGAGTCTTATGTCTTAGTCTTTGTTTTCCAGACAACACCACACGGATCTGGAAAAAAAGACCGAAGGGACATAGACATCGATTTTGTTCCACGGCTAAGTATTTTTTAGCTATGTCTTGGGTCTGTTTTCCAGACACCCACACACGGATCTGGAAAACAAAGACCGAAAAGAAATAAGACATCGATTTGTTCTTACGACCCTATAGAAAAGGCCCCCCCAAACAAAAAATATTTTTAAAAAAAAACGGTTTTAACAAAAAAAAAACAAAAAAACTTAAACGGGGTCTGGAAAAATAAGACCGAAGACATAAAACTCAATTCCATCTACGATAAGTTTTTTAATTCTTATGTCTTAGGTCTTTGGTCTTAGGTCTTCCGGTTCTTATGTTCCCGCACCAATGTCAGGAGGTCCATGTGGAGCTATATTTGTGTAGTCTCTTATACATTATGATTATGGACATTCACATTTTTTTAATATGGCTTAGGAATACGAATGTACGGTAATCTAGGACGAGTTTCGTCGTTTCTTCTCATTACCGCGTCATACGGGCCAATCTCAAAAAAGTGAAGCCAGTTAGAGTTTATTTCATTTTTGATCCACAATTGTTGCATTTTTTACTTACAATAAGTAACCGTGTTAATGTTCTGTTTTAGGACTTTGCGAGACTACACGGAATAATAGTTTCGATACTTAAATATCATATCTCGGTCATTTACTCCATAAACACCTAAAAAACATGGCCAAAATGGTGTTTCCGTAGCTTCTGTGCACGTATTTACAATGCTACGGTACCTCAATAATCAAATATTTTTATTCATTAAAAAAAGAAAACATTTTTATTTCTAAAAAGATCAATGATATTGATAGGTCGCATCGTCGGATAACATTTCTTGGTAAAGCTACAAGAAGCCAAGATATGGATTCCGAGAATCATTGTATATAGTTATCGTGTATTAACTCATTTATTTGAAAAAGTTAACTGCAATGATAATACTTTGCATAGCTCAACGGCAAAAATATGTATAAATTGGTTAATTTCATAACATTTCAAAAGTGCTTGGTTGCAAATTTGACCTCGATAAAATAATATATTCCAAAATTAAAGGCGTCCGTTTCAGCAGGTATATTACGGGATAGGCAAATCCTAAATTAAGTGAGAGTCTAGAATATAAAAGATTTACTTGGCTATAGACACACACAGACCTAACCTTGATTAGTCGAAATGATTAGGATTACATGCACTGGCCCAAGTATTAGACACTGGCGAAAGCATCAAAATGTATATGACGTTACGTATCTTACGTTATCCAAAACGAAGACGAAAAAATACAGGAGGAATCCTCTATTAACGTCGCAGCGTAATTTTACGCTTCTGCCACCAATGCCTCCGTCGAAGTAGTGGTGAGAATTTGCACCAAATAAGGCTAAGTAGTGACTTCTTTAAACCGTTTACCAAATAGTTGCGTAATAATAGTACACACTGCAGGGTAACACAGTGGCTGGAGTAGTGTACGTTGTGGAATATAATAGGGAGTATAATGTCTGTAAGTACTGCCACAGCCGTCTGCCATGCAGTGTTGCCACGGGGGATATGTACAAATGCTATTAGGTGTTCTTATAGGGGTTAGTTGCACCATTAGTGGGCTCAGTGCGTGACGATTAAACCGTAATCTACAGCAAAGTTTTAGGGCCATTTAAATATCTTTTTGTTACAATCTTTGTTCACAGTCTTTAAAAGGTCAGGGTTATTATAGAATTTGTGTGCATGATAGAACAGAAGTTTGAAGTCTGATTTCCGACGACTAATTAGATAGGCCAAGGGAAAAGAATATAGGCCTATAGACTCAGTGTCGGCGTTTAAAATACAACTGTTGCAAACTTAATGATATGTTATAATATGAAACATATTATACATCAGTAAAATTATTAATCTTATTGTTTTTAGCGGGTATCGTAAAAAGAAAACACAACTTCGGATGGAGACTCAACCCATGACATAAAACACGCTAAACGCGTCCAGAATATTATATACTAAGAGCTGAATTACCAAACACAGAGGACAGAAAAGAAGGGAAGATGGCTGTGATGTCTCCAAAGAAGCCACAAGCCAAGAAAAAGGAAAGAAAAATGGAATCCGTGCTCGGTGGGAATAATTGGTCGGGGATTTCCAAATGAAAATAAAGTGATAAATATGACACGGATTGGATAAGGGCAAATTGGAGACACTATACAGAACATTCTGCGGAGTGAAAAGCAGTAGCTTTGAACAAGTATTAATTTAGAGGAATAGGCCTACGAAGGTGGTTTTAAAAAAGAACAAAATAACCTAATTCGAAAAAAATGAAGCTACATTTTGTCATTCGTTTAGTAAAAACACACCTATTTACGTATTTCACTGTCGTTATTTAAGCAGTGTGAAAGTGGATTTACAAAATACGTTTAACGGCATTATGATGTATATTACGTTATACATACCAACAACGTGTGAAACGAGGATAATGGGGCAATCTACACGGCAAGCGCAGATCCAGATCGTATCCAGATCGGGTTCCAGATCTAGTATCCAGTTTGCGTCTACACGGTGCAAGATACAGATCTGCAACGCGTACATGGGGTGTGTACACGCTTGGTTAGTGTCGCTGAACTTTAAGCGCGTACTTTAAGTTACGCGTAAAGTATTCCTCCATCACCAAGGTTAGCGTAGCATCGTACACTTTACCGTTTCTTCGAAAGCGTCGCCGTACTTCGCACTCACTTGCGCCGGTAGAGTTCTATAAACGGTCTCCCGTGATCGGATCTCGGGAAAAACGGATCCGATCTGGATCTGCGCATGCCGTGTGTAGATTGTCCATTGAACTAGATTTACATCGTACTTCATGCAAGTGATAATTGATGTTAAAAGAGGTTAAAAATGCTTTATCAAAAAGGCAATAAATTAGCCCTAAGAATATCAGGATACTATCGTATTGAAAAAAAGATCTGTCTGTTTGAAAACTTTCATTAAATCGGACAAAATACAAAATAGACGTAGAGAAGGACTGCCGTTTAAAGTCACATTTGTATCATACCAGTAATTGCTTTCAGTACAAGCATTCCTGATATGTCTCGCACCATAAGTGAGACCATTCATGAATTAAAGTGTTAACAATTCTTTGAAAACACAAAATTTATCCGAGATGCAGATCGGATAACGTAATACAAGGCCAACACGAAAAAACCAACTAATTTGATGATGTTCAAATGTAGAAATAGGAACAGTGGTGTTCTAACTTTTGTGTTCCATGATGTATGATATGTTAGCGACATAAAAAAAGTATATAAATACATTTTTGCGCGACATTGTTTTTCGATTTTTCAAATTGAAGTGGCGTCACTTTTTGAGAATAGCCCGTACGCGACATGAGTCGAGTTCAATTCTGTCGTCGACTTTTAGTTGAGTCAGTTTTGTAAAAGACAGAAC